>WUAP02088889.1:0-18577 GCA_015163945.2 Stichodactyla helianthus
ATAAAATCAATCTTTGAAAAGAAGCATTGTTGTTGATCTTATACCCTAAAAGGGACCACAAAACTCAGCTGGTGGGCTTTCTCATCATTATCACCCTAAACGGGACCAAAACACTGATTTCAAACCCTAAAAAGGACGACGAGCCCCCCGCCCCCTTTCATAAGGGAGTCCCCCCCCCCGGAACTACTTTAGTACTATACAAGGTACATGTTCTTTAACGTGGTACGTGTTCTTTAACGTGGTGACCCGTGGTGACTCACACGTTTTAGAACGGTGTCTGTAAAGCTGCCGGCATGATCACTCAATCTCTTCATGCCAGCGAACTAGGATTGATGCCGATAACACCGATGGTTTTTCAAAATCAAACACTTCAAGACTATTTACTCGTGGATAATCGCTAGAAAGGATCGTTCTTTTCCGTTATGAGTTAATCAATTACCCGAGATTAATCGTTCCGATACCGATAAGACTAAATTTTGTTATCATAAACCACACACTCACACACATAGATAGAAATCTGTAGAGTTAATTAATATTCTGGTTGAAGACCCTAAACATGTTCCTCAAGGCATTATTTTCAGCGCTGAAATTTTAAAATGTTCGAAATGCGGGTGTAGAAACTGGCTGAATGGGGGCATCAAAAATTTTCTTTTAATATCAATTCTTTTTAAAATCTTTTCCTTTTAATATCAATTCAAGTCAAAAACGAAATACTGAACGAGTTTACAAAAAATTGGCGCAACTTCACAATCGATTTTTTTTGGGGAGTTTCGTGCTTCACGGATAAATTACTTCTGGAGATAGAAAGGATTTATTTATGTATTCAGACATCAAACTTATCAAAGGGTTCCAAATAATAGAGATAATAAAAAACGCAACTTGGATACAATAACTGGCTATAACTTTTAATCGTTATTCAAAAACTTAAGATAATTAGTGAATTGCGTTAAATTTTTGACAAGCAATTAAAGTTTCAAATGTTCTTTAATTCTTCTTTTAAGAAATTCATTTTAAAATTGTGAAATGGTAAAATCAGAAAAACATCAGATCAACCAGTTACCTTTAGGAAGACATTTCAAGGATGATCGTCATCATTTTTCAGTTACTTTTTTTGGTATACCATTCAAAAGATATGTCAATAGACGAGACAGGAAAACAAAGAAGACAAACCTCCCTCCCTTGGAATGGAAAAACTTGAAAAATAAGGTACTCCATACATTTTAGGAAAAACTAGAAAACAATTTGAAGGGTATTCATCAGTTACAGTACAAATCCAATAAGGTTTTGAAACAAATTGATTTCCTTATAAGATTCAAATCTAGGCAGCTACTAATATAGACACACTTGGTGAGAGCTTGTTTCAAAACACAAGCTATTAAGTTAAAGTACAACCTGACAGACTTGTCCACAAGATTCAATACATCATCAGATCTATCAACATATCCAAATAAGATGACCCCCCTGTATATGTGTAATAGCCCACACAAACCAGGGGGGTTAGCCTCATCCTCCACTACACTATAAACAATAACAAACAACTCTTTTAGAATTGCTAATTACAATTTTCAAGATGAAAGATAACTTCAAAATATATTTACAAACTGGAGACAGGCATTCCTCATATTTCTACCCAGACAGAATACAATTTTGGTTATAACTCTCAGTTTTCAATTTCACCTTGTCAAGATCAATTCCAATGTCCTTAAACTTTGTCATGTGACCTCCACCATGAAGATGACTTGCTTTCTGTGAACAGGAAATGAAGAGAATAGCAATGAGGTCCATGCAATCCAGTGGTCCAAACATCTGTGGGCTTCGCTAGACCTGCCAGAGCATCAAGACCAACAGATAAAATGGATAACTTGAATCTTTGACCCTAAAATAGCCTGCATTCTGCATTTCATTTATGTTATAGAAACTTACTGAAGCCTTAGACTCTCTTGTCTTGACATTGTCTCTATCAGCACGAATCTACGGGTATATTTCAAAAAAATAAACATTTAAATTGATTCCAATGATAAAGGTACTCCCAATCACTATTTCATATCTATTATTATAAGGAATATTGTAACATACTTGTGCTTTTATCCTCTCTCTTTCCTCTTTTTCAGCTTTTGCTTTTTCTTGCAATAATCTTCTTTCTTCTTGGAGCTTTTTCTCTTTTTCTGTCATCTACATCCCATTTATTTTCAGTTAGAATTAATAAATATTTTCTTGGATGAATAATTTTGAATTTTAAAGAATTTTCACGTTTTTGCATATGTTGATAATATCCAGATACTTACAGGTTCACTTTTTGTCTTTGGCGAGGGCATAGAACTAGAAAAAAAGGAATAAATGATTGAGGATATCTTATACAATAGTTTTTTATATACCTTTTTATGGCTATCTCTCCTAAATATCACCATAGTAAGTCTGATAGGTATGTCTTACTTTAATGTTCTGAGAAGCACTTGCTTTACTAGCTGTATCTCATCATTTGTAGGCAATGTAATATGTCCATCATCAGTCTATAGTATAAATAATGCACTACAAGATGAATATATAAGTACGTAATCCAATCCCCAGCCACAGGTATCCCAGTATTACCTTCCTACTGATAGTGGTCATGAATAGCCTTACCTCAACCCAGCCCCAGACCATCAGAAACTGCTGAGCTTCTGGTAAACACCATACTTTAGCATTAAAGTTCTTGTTTTCTACTCTTATGTTCCTGAATTTCTCATCATTAGGATGCTGGATTGCATTACTATAGAAAACGAAAACACAAACAATAATATTCAAGTTTAAAAGTCTTTATCAAATACTAACAGAAATTTGCGCAACAATTAATTAACATAGAGGTTATATTTACGTTGCTAGTTTTAGCAAAGTTTCCAAAGCTGTTCTGACAGTCACTTTGTCATGGGCTTTCTTCAGTTCGTCTAGACATGCAGTCAGCACTGTTTCTTTCTCTCCTGTACCAACAGTACCTCCGTCCTGGACATGTATAAATAACACGAATAACTTTAGAATTACAAAAACAGAGCCATTCAAGTGTCTTTTAACTCAGTAATAACAAAAATATCACCAAAAAATGACACAGCAGTATACTACGTAGAATGTACTACAGATAATTGTTTATAACTATTTAGAATTGTTATAATATCAAGGTATAATAGAATAAAAACAAGAGACTTCAAGACATTCTCACCGAACAAGCCGCCATTTTGTTTTTGTGATACACCGCTGGTTACAATCATTGTGGGCTTAGTAATGCGTACGCATATATCCATATAGTATCTCCGCATTAGTGGTGCTTGTAGGCTCATATTCAGTTAATATTTTTGTCGTTTAAATTTTACCGGATTTTCTCCATTTTTATCTTTCAATTTGATAAGATGGAGAGTTTTAAGGGGTAATGGCTAGTGTGTCAGAGAGACCCTTGTTTTTGGGTAAAGGCCGAGGAAGAGGTCGAGGAAAACCCACAAATTCACCACCAACACAAACCAACGCTTGGCACAAAAAACCAGCAGTTTTCAAACAAAATGAAAAATCGCAGGAAAATACTCCTGCACCTTCTAAGGAAAGAATGGAAAAAGCACAGAAAATTAAAGAATCTGCCAAGAAGTTTGCTATAGATGAATATCTTGAAGATTCATCTGAAGATGATGAAATTGAAGATGAAAATATCATGAATAATACGTTAAGGGGATATGCCGACACGTCACAAGGTAAGATTGTACACAAAAAATACATTTAAATAGGACGGCTGACTTTATTTCTTTTCCTAGGCTAAGAAAAATGTCAACTTGGTAATATCCGTTCCAAATAATTATTTGAACCCGGAAGCACAGGAATCCCACTCGTGTTTGGAAGAGAAGGAAGGAGGGGCCATTATTTTACATGATTAAAAACTATTAATAATCATTCAAAATATATATTCGTTTCTGATTGGCTAAGAACCCCTGGTCAATTCTCCATGACCAGACATCATCATCCTACAATTTTTTTTGTTGTACTCTAACATCACAACATGTCTTGTTAACACCATTTTAAGTAAAAATTCAACAAAGAAAAATCAGTTTAATCATGTTCTTATGTTATATATCTTGAATGAATAATAAAACAATTATTGGATTTGGCTACGGTATGATAAGAAGAATTATGCAGACCTTGGAGGCTGTTATCCACCTCAGCCTATGGCTTTCATGGCTTCTCTCTGCACCTTAGTAGTCCCATTATCTTATCAAAGTTCATTTATTACAGAAAATGGAATGCATAAAGATGAAGCATTGGCTAAAACCACACAATACTTGATGGATTCTTGCCGTCCTGGAGCTAATGTCTGCCTGATTTGCATTGCATCTATTAAACATCTTGATGCAGTAAGTAAAGCAAAAAACAAATACCTGATTATGTTCAACCCAAGTGTCATGGTGATAGGTAGCAAGGGTTTTGATAATATATGCCTTTTATTGACCAAGATGTTAATTATATGGCAAGGCAAACACAAAAATAAGGTTGATAGTCCATACCATAAGTAATGGACCACGAATAGACCTTTTTTGAATTTGCTGAATACTGCTCTGTTTCTTGATTACAGACTCATTTCTACAGGGTTTGCCTCATTTCACTGTCAAAATATGCGTAAATAACAAAGATAGATCGAAGAATGCACAACTTTAACAATATAAACACTTTGAAATTCCATGGACCTTCACTGAAATGTGTGAATATTCTACAAAAAATGAGGCTAACCCTGTATAATGGAGAACTCGAAACTGGAGTACTGGTATTGAGAACACATAAAGATATCAATGAGAGAGTGAAATTACCTTACAATATAATAAAATTTAATATTTTATTTTTCAGGTTTGGAGTTGTGGGCAGTGTTTCTCACTATTCCACATAAATTGTATTCAAAAATGGGCAATAGATGGTGCAATTCAAACATCAGGCCTGTCACAGGAAAATTTCCCTGCTATAGAACTGAGCTGGTTCTGGTATGTATGATAAGTATTCCTCTTTTACTGATGTGGGTTACCTTTGGTGACAGAGGCACAGGAAACCCACCTTTTGCATAAATTATTGCATAAGATTACTGTAAATCAGCTGAAAGCTAATGTTCTAAATTATTTTGACTCTTTTTTAGTCCAAAGTGTAGATATGAGTTCAAACAATCAGAGTGTCCAACAAGATATCATTGCTTTTGTGGAAAAGAGGTCAGTTCATTGATCATTTGAGAATGGTTGAAGAGTACTCAGAGCTCATTATTATTGTCTATCTTTCTACCTTCAGCAAGATCCCAAGTTTGATCCATGGATTGTGCCACATTCCTGTGGACAAACCTGCGGCAAACCTCTCAAACCAGCCTGTGGACATGAATGTCTATTACTCTGCCACCCAGGTAAACTGTGATTATAATCATAAACATCACTTATCTAAAAAATAAATAAAAATAAATGGTCTCCCCTCATCATGAGGGAACAACAGGAACTAACAGCAGTACGTGTCAGTTTTACATGATATTTTTTGGAGGACTTTTACAGACTGCTATTACGGCACACATATTGCTGCCATGCAGTTTACAATCATGAGTAATGTAACTAGTGTATGCATCCGAGACCAGACTGTCACCCATGACACATATTACAACAGACACATATAATGTACATCATTTATCTGTATACAGGACCTTGTCCTCCTTGCCCCAAGACTGTCAAGGTGAAGTGTCACTGTGGTAGCACGGGACCAGACACAAGGAGGTGTGGTTCTAAAGATTGGTCATGTGGTAAACCATGTGGGAGGCTGCTTACCTGTGGACATCACAACTGCCAAGCTCCTTGTCATTCTGGTATGTTTATAAAACATCTAGAGTCAGTAGCCAGACTGAAATGTTTACCAGGGCAATTGATCACTGACCACTTTCTTATTAAAGAATTAAAGAAAACTAAAAAATAATATCTGAAATTTTACTGAGGCAACTGCCTTACTTCCCTCATGGTAGCTACAGCAGTAGAATAATTTAATCACTGGACCTTTCCTTTGGTTTATTTTTTCCAATCCTGTTCACTTTCTAGGAGAATGTCCTCCTTGTTTAAAACAGAGTAAACAATATTGTCTTTGTAAGATGAAAACTGCAATACGACCTTGTGCTAAACCAGAATGGCAGTGTGATCAGGTATATATTATCAATTAAATATTAGGAACTTGATTATTTCTGATTCAAATAGTTCAGATCTTGTTATATTTAGGGTATTAAAATAATTATTTAATGATGTGATTGTATTTTTTAGGTTTGTGGAAAAAGTTTGTCATGTGGTTTTCATGTGTGTGAGAAGGTGTGTCATGAAGGTGCATGCGGAGATTGTCCAAGAACTGGAAAACGAAACTGTCCGTGTGGAAAAACAAGTAAGTCATGAAAACTTTGTGGCAAACGTTTTTTTTTTTTTTATATATAAAAAGTCGATAAAAAAGTGAAGCTATGCAGCGTGGTCTTGGTACAGCACTGGCATTAGATGACTGTTGCTCATCCTTGCTGGAACACACCACTGAGGTGTTCATAGTGGATTGCACATCCATAATACATAAGATTATGACATTTTAAGATTAGCCTCATAGTCGCACATGTTGTAATTTTGCTTCATAATGCAAATTTATTTTACCTCCCAAGCTGTCGCCCTGCCATGTACAGAAGATGTCCCAACCTGTGGGGACACTTGCAACAAGAGGCTGGAATGTGGTCGTCATTTTTGCACTGAAAGGTGCCACTTTGGACCTTGTGGGACGTGTCGTCAGTTTGTCAATAAGAAGTGTAGGTGCGGTAAGCGAGAGAAAAACGTGCAGTGCTGCATGGAGTATCTTTGCGAATCTAAATGCACTTACATGAGGCAGTGTCAAAGACATCAATGTAAAAGAAAGGTGCGTAAAGCGTAACGTAAAAATTCCAGCAGCTTTTCCAACCTCTTCTTCGATCCCACTATAGTAGCGATATACACCTATTTCAAAAACGTTGTCGGTCGGCAATCTGAAATCTACGCCAGATAATTCGCCAGCACGGGTCATTGCTCAAAGGTGGTGTCGTATTTAGCTATTTACTGGGTGCAAATTACTAAAAGAAAAAACTAAATTTAACACTAAAACTTATTTTAGAATCAAATTCACAGCTCGTGCCCTCAATTCCTCTCGATCTCAGATTTCAGATCTCCGACCGACAACGTTTTTTGAAATAGGTGTATGTACGTTCGATTTTTCAACTCTTGTTTTTTCTTTGTAATCTTGGACCACATGTTATCAATCAGTGCCTATAATGATAGCTGTGAACCACGTGCACGCGCACGCTCGCGCGCTTTGTACGTAAAGTTCAAGCAAGTTACGTCACAATGAAGTTAACCTTTGCAAACGAACTGAATATGACTAAAGATATTAGCGATGGAAAGACAAGAATACGAAGAAGTGGAAGTTAAAGCTGATTATGAATCTTGTAACGACGAGGTATCACACGTCTTCCCACTTATCACGTATTCACGTATAAGATATTCATACTAAGGTTGGGTTTCCTAAGTCCATTTTTTCATCGCCTTATTAAGTTATCGCAATACCAAAGAGGATGCAGAAAACTTTTCTATTCCAATAAAATCTGTTGTCATCTTGTTTCTCGTGGTTTTTATGATCTTCAATATGTTTGTTTTTGTATCTTCTCTGATAGTGTTGTGATAATAACTGTCCACCCTGTGAACAAGTGTGTGGAAGAACACTAAACTGCAAGAACCATAAGTGCAGCTCACCGTGTCATAGAGGTAAAACCGATCAACGTATCCTAGATTATCCACACAAGCAAAAATAGTAAATCGCTGTACGACTGGTAAGGATTGCACAATTGTTGGCCCGATCGCTGAGGATCGATGATGATGATTGTAACGATGCGATGATAGTAATGCTTGTTTTTGTATAACAGGCCAGTGCTATCCCTGTCCTCTCACTGTAGATGTCACGTGTTTATGTGGCCAGACAGTCCTTACTCTACCTTGTGGTTTAGAGAAGACTACCAAACCCCCAAAATGCCATGAACTCTGCAAGTAAGACTTCATATCAGTATTCTGTTTTAATCACAAAATGGTATTTATGATACTTGCGTAGTGGCGTTAGACGCAGTTTAAACTAGTTCAGTTAATCATTGTGTATTTTTACATTTTAACAGGCATCCCTCTGACTGCCATCATTTACAGCGTAAGGTCAGTGTTACTATCAAACGATACTGCGTAGAAAAACGGCTTATAGCCAATCAGAGCGCGCGTTTATTTTATACAGTCAGGTTTTCTTTGTACAACCATCTTTTTCATTCACATACCATAATATTACGATGGTTTTCGTAACTGAGTCATTATTATTCCTTGGAATTGGTTTTTATTTCTTCTTTTCACAGCCCCATCGATGTCATTACGGTGATTGCCCTCCATGTCAACAAACATGTTGTAATCCGTTAGCAAACTGTGACCACACGTGTCTTGCTCCCTGCCATGATAAAGTACCAGATGAATCGTTTATATCCAAGGTATTGCTGCTGTTTCTAGATGTTGTATGTTAACATTCTACTTATGGTTCGGACACACGATGCGACGTTACCTCCAACATTGCTTGCGACGGGAAAAACGCACCGTGCAACTGTTGCGTGCGACGTCACAGAAGAACTTCGCATCGTGTGTCCGAACCTTTAGAGATAAGGCTTTTCTTGTGTTAAGCACATTCTACCGATCATTCTGTTATATCGGTCATGATTACTGCTTTCAGGTTCCAGTACGCCAGTCACCGTGGGGTCGTGTACCTCAACCCCAATCAATACCACTCATTCGTAAGGAGTGCCCACCCTGTAGTTCACCAGTAGAAAGGTATAAAACTTACGTTACTATATAGGGATAATGTACTGTCCCTTTGGTTAGGGTTTTAAAGCGTAACGTTACCAGCTCTACACATAATAAATTAAGATATCGGCTGTAGCAAGCGTATCATTACACTCGAAACACCGTACATCCCAATTCTTTTATTATTATTATTTTAATCATCCTTAGGATGATAATTACATACTCATTCGGTTCTTTTCCTTTCCAGGAAGTGTTTTGGTGAACACGAGGTAAGAAATTGGAATAAAATCTATCCAGTGATTGGGACATTACTGCCCAATTTCTAGTTTTCTAATCACGATTTTTCGTTCATTCATTTTTTCAGTCCCAGTCTTTCTCATGTTCCGAAGCAAAACGCTATTCCTGTTGTAGACCTTGTGGGCGCGCACTGCCTTGTGGGAATCATACCTGTCAGCTTGAGTGTCATTACGTCACAGGAGCAGCTAATGAGAAAGAGGTAGATAACAATAAGTACTGCGCAACTGATTGTTTTCCTTGACCATTTCGTAGCCCAAAATGTTAACAATAGACACTTTATTGGTAGTGTTTGTCGTTTCGGCGGCATTGCGAAATATCGTTTATTTTACTTAAGTTTTATTTTACCTGCTAAAAATTTTTTGAAAGGCTGGTCAAGAGTGCCAAGTGTGTGAGGAACCTTGCAACAAGCCACGTGCAGAAGGCTGTTCTCATCCCTGTACCCGTCCATGCCATCCAGGTAAATAGTTCAACTATTGAGCATGGAGTGTAATCTGCTGTGATTGATTTGTCAGTATTAATACCCAATGTTCTATTGCTACGTCAGGAAAGTGTCCTGAATGCAAGCAAATGATCAAGAAGAGATGTCACTGTCAGCTGATGTTTGTTTATGTTAAATGCAGGTAAGAAATAGAAACGTGAAAAGTAGTTGTGCTGTACAAGGCAGGCTAATTGAAGTGGAACTGATATCTTGTCTATTTATTGATCATTAAGTCTTCATTTCATGTTGTGTTCCTAGTGAATGGATATCGGCAGACGAAGAGCACCGTGCGCAATTACTGTCGTGCAAAAACCAATGCCCCAAGAACTTACCATGTGGACATCGATGTTCTTCTGACTGTCATCCAGAACCCTGTCCCAACGCCAACCAATGTAACAAGAAAACTAACCTTAGATGCCCGTGCAAACGAAAGAAGAAGGTAGTAATGCGTGAAACATAACTTGGGTAACGAGTTAATTTATTCCATGTTGTAATAACCAAGAATTATCCCTCTGCTACTTACTTCATCGCAGTGAATGATAATGAAAGCGGATATCGTTACCGTATCGTATTTTACCGTAACCGTTACTACTCCTTGTGACGTTGGCAGCCCATTTGTAAGCAATGTTTTGGGTTCATGTTTTCAGGATTTTCCGTGCAATGTCATACAGTCAGGTCAAGCGACGTTACAGTGTGACCAAGAATGTGAAGAGCTAAAGAAGAAACGCGAAGAGAAATACGAACAAGAGAAAAAGAAAAAGGAAGAGAAGGAAAGACTTGTACAACAGGTAAGAAAACTTTGAAATGGTCTGTAAGGTGTGACAGACACATTAACCGTCAGTAATCGTTTTTTTTTTTCTGTAGGAAGAATTGGATTCATTCGAACGAAATAAGAGAGGCAAGAAGAGAAGGCCCAGAAAACAAGAAGAAGAAACTGTTGAACCATGGTGGATAGTGAGACATAAACGTGATATTCTGTGTGGTGCAGTAGTTATTGCAGTAGTTGCTTGTCTGTTTTACGTTGCAATCAACTAGTTATTCCATGTTAACAATTTATTGTTATTAACAATAATATTTACAAATTCCAAAGTTATTTTACATGTTTACAATTGTTACCTTATCAAAAATCCAGACTATTCTTGATTGAACAAAGCACGATTAATAATAAAAATACTCTTGTTTCACATAATAAAGTTCCTAAATTTATAATCTTGTTTATAGATTGACAAATAAATAAAATCTCTATGATAAGAGTATGAGTCTGTTAACTATGTACATGTATATTTGCATGGGATCGTCTTTTCTCTGTTATTTCAGGTGATTTACTAGTAACTTCTCGTAGTAGATTTTCTATCTGGTTTTGTTGGCTGTTTTGTGGTTCAACTGAGTGTAAGAACTCTGGTAATCTTGTACTTTTCTTGTTCACAAAGTCTTTAAATGCTTTAGCACCATGCATTGATGCAAGAACATTGTCCTATTAGGGGAGAAGGTGAGACAATGAAACATATCACAACCAAGAGTTGTAAGAGAAGAAAAAGTTCATGACTATAGGTTGCATTTGTCAATCAATTAACAGCACTTACCACTTTTTGGCTCTTTTTCTTTGCTTCTGATAGAGTCTTGTCTTGTTGTTCTTTAGGGTCTTGTAATGGTTCATCTTTTGGTCTTGATTTCCAGGCTTTAGGGTTTAAATACCATGCGCCATACTTTACCTTCACCCAGCTGGGAGTATACTTCTGTGGTACCTGATTTAGATGGGACAATTGTTCTAATGTTAACTAGATACCTAATCTCCCATAAACTATATACTGACAGTCACAATAGTCATGTTGAGTTAACCACAGGTATTAGCTTACCCTACTATCTTTTGCATCATTTACTGATAATCTAGTTTCAGTTTGGTTGGTTGGTGATCCAGTGTTGACCCTCAGTTCAGGAGGCACATTAGTCAGTTCCACAACGTGTATAGGAACTGATAATGCAGGCTGTCAAATTATAAGTAATTACCTCAGTATACATTTGGCAAAACCAGGTAAAATTAATGTGCATATCAACCTTTGATTTTGAAAATCAAACCAATTTGGTTACCATGGTAACAGATTTTTCTTCTTGAATATGGTCCAAAGGGAAGCCAAATACACAACTTTGGCTTTATATGGTTCATATGTTACTCAACAGCTATAGGTGTATAAAGTTTGTTCCAAATATCAGTGATACATACTTTGAAGATTAATTCCTAAAGTTTTTAATTTCCTGATAAAATGGCTGTCATACACTGATGAATTTGTATTCTGTAACATTACCAATAGGGATATTTTACCTTTGTTTCATATCCACTTGCAAATAATGACATCACTGTTGACTCTTCAATATTGTTACTTTCACCACCCTAAGAGAAGCAACCATTCATCAAGATCAGACATGTCAACCAACCAACAAAAACTCTTGGAACTCTAATTTTTATTGTTATTAAATACTTACAAGACCAGCAACCCAGCTACAAAACTCCCTTGTTACATCTTGTATCTGGGTATCCTAAAGATAGATCAAGTGGTAAGAAAAAATTATGTTTTCATCATTACATTCAAGAATTGTTGTTTAAGGTCTAGAGCAAGCAAAGTTTGATCTGACTTACTGATGTAGGTGAGTCAGGTTTCTTTCGACTAGCTTTATTTCGTTCTTCTCTTTGTACTTCTTCTTGTCTTGGTAACCATTTGTAAACAGCTTTTGTTTCTTTTTCTGTTGTTTCATCTTGAATACTTTAATAAATTAAATATCCATGTTCAGTAAACTAACAGTATGTACTTATTAGTATGATATACTGTTCAATAAGGCTTGTCTCTATGTAACTAATAAAGACATTCAGTTATTACACACCTTTGCTTTTCAGAATCCATGCTCTTTGCAGACTAAAAAGGCAAGTAAAAGTTATTCCATATCAATTCTCTTCACATGTAATGGTCTATAAACTGTTTTCATAACCATAAATTAGACTGCATGTACCTGACTTTCTCTTACTGACGGCTGCTTGTCACTTTCTGCAATACTTGGCTGAGGTGACTCCTTTGAATATGAATAGATATTAATATGATTATATAAATTGATGATGACATCCAATAATGCTGAAACCCTTACATCACTAAATTTTGGTAATACATTGATTGGTAATACATTGAGCAGTTTTCGTATGACTGTGAAAATCTCATGGCATGGTCCATAACTATGATGTTTTCTAGAAATTTGAGGTGCTTTGTCATACCCTGACTGTGTCACGCCTGTGTTTGTATCATGAGCTTTTCATAGTCGTACAAAAATGCTCCATAGTCAGAAATATCTCCCAATAATCATCATTCTATACCTCAAGGGAATCTTCCTCTGCATCGCTATCAATATTCATTTCTGGATCTAATACTTCAACTACATCTTCAAATACCTGCAAATAATTAATAATACTTATCATTATTCCACCTTCAATTTGACAAGTGCTTATGTTTTTTGATGAGCCATTCAGTCTAACCATTACCAACTTACATCAGGAGGTAGAGACTCTTCCAGGTGAGGGTAAAGGGCTAGAGGGTGTTTTGTCAAGTTATATTCTATATCTTCTACATGTTCTCTTCTTTGTTGCTGTAAAGGTAATGCCCTATAGAATACAAAAACAATAAACCATCAAATACATTATGATAACATAACAACCAAAAAATAATAATTACTTGGAATAAATTGCTTCTGTTTTTGTAAACTTTTTTGGTATTTTGTTTCTTTCCAGGTCATCTTGTGAGCCTGTGATTGTTGGACCAAATCCTAGATCATTCTGTAAATAAACCAAACAAAAAAGGCAACTTATTATTATGCAACAAGTAGGTAACATTGAAAAAGAAAGTATATTTTACATACTCTTTTTACGTAGTTGTAAAATGCTTCTGGAGGTAAACCATCCCTGAAGTCATCAGATCCTTTCTGCAGAAACGTCCATTGTGATCCATCCAGCAGGTCTGATTTACCTCTGGTTTTTCTGGGTTTAATGTATTTATTATTCAGCCGTTCTCTGTACCTATTTATTATCGAAAAAAACTATCAATTTTAGTAGAGAAATTATACAGCCAAGTGTGATGTAAAAGTACAAAGATGTGTGCTGGAAACTCAATCATTATAGCCACTAAATAAAAACACTTTTTAGCGATTTTAATGTAAAATGAGGCCTTATTTTAGATCACAATCATAGGTTAATCAATAGTTTACGAGTCTATTATATCAAAATACCATGGTTGATGTCTCTTCTTGTCATCTGACTGAGTTTTTACAAGAAGTAAATCATACTTGTGCGCCATATTGGAATCCTCTTAGTTTGATCTTGTGCTGGTTGCTTAGTAACAAGAATCCTGACCGCTGGTCATCATCATCAGGCCTCTGCCGTACTTTGAAATTTTCTAGCCGCAAAATTCCAGACTGGAATGAAGTTTAAATGTTGCAACTTTACCCACTTATTTTACATCTCGGTATAAGGTTTATACCATCGCAGAATCAATAGTCCTTTCCAAAGGTTGCGTGAGCATCGCCTGGCCGATCCGAACTTGAAAACATACACATTTTATAAAATTGAAATCTCGGGGATTATTCTTATATCAAACAGGATTTTTATAAAAAAGAGAAAGTGTCAGAAGTAGGCGCCTAATTCACATGCAAGTACAGTTTCATATATCTTACTGTGTGATAGCGATCAGTTCCAACCGGATCCATTACTTGAGTTGCCTGGTATGAAAAGATAGCAAAAGACAAACAACCTTCAAAACGGCGCCTTTTTGTGTTCTGCAAGACAACTTAATTAAAACTCGCTGAGAAAAATTAGGCTTGCTAATGCTTTTATTAAGTTTCTTTACCAACTTTTGTCAAGTGAATCGCAAAAAAAAAAAAAAAAAGAATTATATATCTTTACAGCGGATACTGATCATATCATTTCCTCTTGATATTAGCTGTTACCATGGCAACGTTGCTCACAGGGTAAAGTGGGTAAATTATCCAATCTCGTTCCCAGAGCCGTTTTTCCTTACAAATTTTATCGTATCCCTGTAATATAGTGAGTGGTTAATTGTGTTCGGGATGTTCTAGTGATAATTACTTGTTGTCAACATAAAACAGGAAGGGATTTAGGGGATGCGCACCCCCCTGAGATTAGCTAACTACAGTCAATTATTGGTGCTCGAGCCCGATCATAAATGGTGCACCCCACCCCCCCTAAAAAAATCCTGGACTCTCCCTTGATAAACTGGACTGTATTTCTGGTTTCACGATTGACTAGTCATTATTAATTTTACAGTCTATCTCAGGGTTGCGGTCTCTTTATACCTCAATTCGTCAAAAAATTCTCCAGCTACTAAACTACTTACACGCCAGAACACTTTATACTCTTAGGGTTTTGTTGCTATAATATCAAACTACTGCCGATACATCAACCTTGTTTTACTTACATTTTCAGGGGTTTTTCTGAGGTGTAAGCTGCGTTGCTGGGAGCAACACTTTGATCTCGTTATTTCATCAAGAAATATAATCTCACAAAAGAAGCAACATCAAGAAAAAGACTAAAAAGGAAGGAAACAGTTCTTTTGTTTCATCCAAATATTTACTTACGGTGTCGGCTTAGTTAGTCATGTCCAGAGGCGCTACTTTTTGCCGGTAAAAGGTCAAGATTAATCTATGTAGTATTGTGGTAAGTTCGACTTCTACGTTTCAGTAACATTATAGTTATCATATGTACAATCAATGACCTGGAAATTCTAATCAGCCTACTAATGTAGGTTTGTCAGTAAGTCAGTAAATCTGAGAATACAGGAAACTAAGAAATACTTTTGTTGATACAAAAAACCGCCTGCCTTTGGTCGGCCCCAGCGCAAGGGCCAAAAGTATATTCGATAAAGATGATTTTTAAATCTTCTTCAGGGGCGGGTCTAGGATTTGTTGTAGGGGGGTTCACACAAGAAAAAAAAAAAAATAAATAAATAAATAAATAAAATAAATAAATAAATAAATTTAAAAAATGAAAGCGTAAAATTCTGAAAAACATTTTTTAAGTGGGGAGGGGGTTCACGGTAGGTAGGAGGATTCACAGGCATGCAATGACCACCCCTTAAATCCACCCCTGACTTTAATCTGTCCTTTTGTATTAAACACAATGTTCCCAGGTAAGAAAGGGAGGGAGTCACGGGTACCCTGTGATCACCACTTAGAAGAATTTCTACGGTTTGTATGGTTATTAGACCCCATATTCATGTAGTTACGGATCGTAAAATTTCATGACAATATATAATAGAAGATCCGGTTTGAATTCAGCCTTGGCTGTATATTCGAGACTTAAATGAATGCTATAATATTAGAAGTTCTCTGGCACCATAAATCGAGCGCACGAGAACTGATCAGTCGATTCTTCGAGTCCTGTCAGACGAGGATGACGTCTGGTAAAGTTCTCATAACAGATATTGTAGTACATGGGCGCTGGCTTTTAGGAAACCTTGTATTTTATTTTTCTATTCTATTTATGTTTTACAAATAGGCTATCAAAGTATCCTTTGAAAAACCATCAATTTCTGAAAATTAGAGGAAGACGTTTTGCGTGACGTGGGTTCATAACATGACATGTGTCCAGCAATCTTCCAGGCACTAAATGTTTCCAAATAGAATGACATCCTCAGATTCCTATTTTACGATGATATTTCCTTCTTGTGATCACTGTTTGTGCTCGCCCAATTATGAAAGTCTTAATCTACTTACTTCTCTACTAGAATAGCAAAAACATAAAACTACACTCTTAAAGATGGTTATCAGCGGATGAAAGCTTTTTTCGACTCAATAGCTATCCATTAAGTTTTCTTCATTTTATGTGAGCCGTCGTGTGGAAAACTCACTTAGTGTAGCCGAAGAAAATATTATGTGATGAGGATATTCAATAAGTCTAGGGCATAATTTGAATCTTGTTCGTTTAAGACACTATACGACATGACCTAAAGACTTGCGAGAGAGTCTGATGCCATTATACTTTCAGGTGAGGTAAATTTTTGAAACTGTATTCTGATTCTTGCCTCGTGAAAACAGAGATGAACTTCTTGTTTATTAATCAAAGTCCAACACATTAATTTTTTCTTTCCACCGACGTTATCGTGGGAAGAACTAATTAAAGATTTCTAAAAATTTAAAGGGTAAAAACTATAAAGCATCATTATCAGTAGTGTGATTTAAGAAGTCAGTGAATGTTTAAAAACTAGAACTCGACAAACTCAGAACGCTAATCACCATTGAACAACTTTAACCACTGAATTAAAAATTAGAACATTAGAAGATGTTAGTAAATGGGGAAAAAAACGCGTATCATGAGTCGTTGAGTCGGGTTGGCAGCTCTGGCGTTGTGCATAGTCAAGGACTTATGACTGATATTGTGAAGATGTTTATTTGATAAGTCGTGATTCATTGCTACTAGGTATCCTGTATGTGTGCGTGCAGTACAGTATCTAATTAATATATCCAAACTTGACGGTCCAAAAACACCGAAAAAGAGAGACTCTAAGAATGTGTGTAGGGAGATTTTTGTTTATTTTTATCCCAGTATTTTCTGTTATGGTTTCCTGGTCTGCCCAATTTTTTGACCGGATTTTAATGGTTGCGCAAGATTGAGAAAAAGCTAAGGCCCTTACACCCGAAATATCAAAACTGATCTTATTTTTAAGATTATATTTCTTCTCAGGAAAATTTATAGAACATCCAATATATATGACAAAGATAATTATGCTAGTCTAGTGTAGCTTAACTAAATGATCAATGCTTAATATATCGAAACACAATTTTGAAAGCAAAATATGATTTAAACATGTAACTATAATGGAAACGAACCCGAAACTTGCTCAGAGATCCATTTAGTGCAAGCTTCAGGAAACAGAATTCCACAGAAAAGCCCGTCAACAAGATCATCCCAACGAAAACGTCCACTCAGTGTTTTATTTTACGTGTAGCGTAAAAAGATTACTTTGTTAGCTTTTTGCAGTGCAAAAAGGTTTAGCGTAAAATTGCTGACGTGAAAAGTGATGTCAGATCACTCTAAAGGTTTTATGTTATCGCGAGGGATAAGGATTCAAGAATCAGTAACATTTCATTCTGAGCCGATTTGAAATTTGGACAAGTGTCAAATGAAAGTTATCCCCTCGTCACATGAATGAGCCGATACGACATTATCAACTGAATTGGTTTTTTTTTATATAAGACCAGAGATTTTTATGAGTAAAATCATAACAAATTCGTCTTTGATATCCTAGTCGTCTTGTCTACGAAGCTACTTTTTTACTTATTTCGGTTTAAAGATCTTATTGATAGTTTCTTGAATCTTGTGATATTCAAACAGCATTAAAAACAATCAACTCTTGAATTCTACTTTGATAACTCAGGGAGACTCACACAGGAAATGCTTCAAGTCGTATTTCCTAATCTTTGCATACATTACCTTAGGGAAAAACACACGGAATGTTGTTGATGTTTGGTTTGGTTTTATGACACGATTATCCTTCATGAAATATTCTTGTTTTAAGACAACCAAATCAGACTTGGCGGCTTCATTGAAATCCCCATTATTTTTTAATCGATTTTTTCCCGTCTACTTTTTATCAAATCTAGTTTAGGGAGTGTTCACGAAAACTTGTTGGGGGGGGGCTGATGAGAAATTGGGGGGTACCCCGAAAATTGGAGATGTATAAGGGGGGGTGACTGAAAAATATTATTACTCTCAAGGGGGGTACCTAAAATATAACATGAAATTAGCCAAAAATTATGGAGGTCCTAAAAGGGGGTTCCTGAAATTTTTGAATGAAGTAAGGTGGGGTCCTCCAAATATTTTCAATAGAGAACAGTTTCTCATCAGTCCCCCGTTATTCATATTTTTCTACACTCCAGGGCCCAGTTGTTCAAAGCCTGATTAGTTCTA
>WUAP02088889.1:18587-33244 GCA_015163945.2 Stichodactyla helianthus
GGCCTTAAAGGGGGGTATCTGAATTTTTTGAGTAAGTAAGGGGGGGGCCCCCAAAAATTTTCAAAAAAGGACAGTTTTTTCCCAGTCCCCCCCCCCCCCCCCCCAACAAGTTTTTGTGAACGTTCCCTTATCACGATAAAAATCGACTTTGATTTCCTTGGAGCAGTGAATTGTTAACAACTGAGCTAAAATATTTCAGTGGGAGAGAGAAAAAAATACCGTTATCAAGGGGAAAACGTTTCAAGGCTCTGGGTATGAAAATAATAATCTAACTGAAGCTACTAAAATTGATTTTTAATATATAATTCAATTATCATGTGATAGAATCCCATGCAAACATTTATATTTCATGACACCACTACTAACTAAAACAAAAAAACCTAGCTGTCTTCATGTGTTCTCTTGCGCATGCACAGCTTTTTCAATATGAATGTCTTAATTTCTTGAATGACCAAATGAATTGTTGACCTTCTTAGTGTCAAAACTCAAAAGAAGCGAGAATCTAGTCAATTTAATTATGTATTTCATATATTAACAATGTCTATTATTTGTTTAGTAATCATTTTAGCCTTATACTAAATAAACTACAACTAAAACTGAAGTAAGAGTTATAGCTCATCATTTATAGGTTTATGATCGATCCATGTTCTCGAAAGCTCGAGTGGTTGATTGAAATTCGTGCCAGAAAACTGAGTGAAACTTAAGAAAAAAGGGGCATAAGGACCCCTGAAGAGAATACTAATATACTTACTGAGAAGATCTTTCAGACCTGAAAATGAATCAGATGATCTGATGAAGAAACTAATGGTTATCATTATTAATCATGTTTATGTAATCTCAAAAAACATGGTAAGTCAATTTACTAATATACCAGACTGAGATCTTGCTCTATATTTTTGTTTACTATCCGCGGCTTATCTTGTCATCTCTGCAGCGATTTTGTCTGCTTGCGCTTGACAGCCACGGGAGATCACATCAAAGTCAATCGAGCCTAATTGGTTTTTAGTCATATTCCGTCATTTTTGTTGCAGATGAGAACTCAGAAGAAAAAACTTCGCGTTCAGTCGGTGAGTCTCTGGTGAGGATCTTCTACCTTGGGATTTGACTGGTTTACGAAAGTACATCTCGGTATCTCTAGAGTTCGAGTGCTCACTTCCCTGGCCCTAAAACAAAATTGAGGAATCAGCCTCGAGCTTCCTACACTGACAAGCTTGTATTTATGGAACTAAAGTGAGAAACAACCTAATTATGGACAGCAAAAGTTCCTATATTGGTGCCTTGTGGGGAATGTTTTATCTAGTATTGATTATGTATCCTGATTTAGTTGCTTCTAACTGTCCCAGGGGATGTCAAACCTGTAATGAAAGCGATGGAAGCATTAAAAGAATCAGGGTGGTTACTGTAAGGTGTCTTCATAGCCCTTGGTTAAACGACATACCAGCAAATTTACCAAGAAACATGCGCACATTAATTTTCAAATCAAACGCTGTCAAAACCATCAAAACCTCGTCGTTTCAGCCCTATGTGTATCTTCAGCTTCTGGATCTTACTAATAATGGAATCGAGAAAATCGAAAACAGTTCATTCTATAACCAACGGTATTTACGGTCATTAGATCTGAAGAACAACCGCCTTGTGAATCTAACGACTGAAATGTTTGATGGTTTATATTCTCTCCAGCGGTTGATTTTACAAAAGAACCACATTGCCGAACTTCCCAGAGGAGTCTTCGAAAAACTGATATCAATAGAATCATTAGACTTGCATGATAATCCAATTTTAAGAATTGATGATGGCGCCTTCGACTCTCTGGGCTACCTACGGGAAATCAATCTAAGTGGCGGCCGCTTGAAGAAGCTTGGTGCCGGCTCTTTTGGGAATCTAATGTCTTTGAAAACGATCGATCTGAGCTCTAACCTTATTGAAGACATCGATCCTAATACTTTTAGCTGTGCTCCACTTTTACAAACACTTCATGTTAATGACAACTCTCTGAGAGAAGTTCCGATGATCGTCCTTACTTATCTGAAGTTTTTAAAAGATTTAGACCTCAGCAACAACAATTTGACATATGTTCGTTCAAACTCATTTATCCAGAATAAAAATCTTGAAATTCTCAATGTCAGCTTTTCTAAGCTCAGCTTCTTACAAGAAGGGGCTTTCAACGGACTGACCAGGTTGCGCCACGTTTATCTCCATGGAAACCCACTTCATTGCGATTGTCGGTTGAAATGGTTTGTTAGTCTTTTGAACACGTCGAAGGATGTCTTCAAGGAATCGAAACGGATGAGCTGTGGAAGTCCGATTCATTTTTCCCAGAAAACATTGATAGATATCCCAGCCTCTGATCTGAAATGCAGCTGCGCTACCTGTAAACAAGATGTAAAATGCAATAGTCGAGATGACGCATGCGTGTCGTGTCAGGCTGGGAATCTCATTGGGTCCTGCAATTGTTCTCTTCCGCTGTCAGACAATAATGCATCTTGTAATTATTACGACAGCAAATGTATCTGTGGGTATGGAGAAACTGTGTCCACACCAAAAAAATGGAATTGTAGTTTTAAAATGATCAACGAGACTTGTAGTCCGTATGCAACTATCCAAAAAAGAGGGCCGAAAATACTAAAATGTGTGTGCAAGCGTGGTTTTACTGGCAGTGGAGTGAATTGCTCGGATCTCAACGAGTGCAGTTTTATTAGAAACAAATGCAAAGCTCTTAAAATGCTGTGTAAGAACACAGTCGGCAGCTACTCGTGTTACTGTCCCCCTGGTTACAGAGAGATAAACAAAGTCCAGTGCGTGGATATCAACGAATGCAATAATGATCCGTGTGTGGAACAATCCGATTGCTATAATACTAAAGGTAAGTAGCGACAGTATGATATATGTTACGAAGTCGGTGGTTACTTGGTGTAATAACCTTAATATTTAGTCTTAATCAGCCCAACGTCTTTTAGTACTGACTGTGTCTGTTAATGATTCCATCAGGGTCGTTCTTATGTCAATGTAAAGATGGCTTTCATAATATATCAAATCGTTGTCTTCCCGTACCAAATACTGTACAACTTACAGTAAATACGGTCAACTCCACTGCTGTGTTCGTCAGTTGGTCAGAGATAACAAGAAACAGAGACATTGTTACATCAATAACAATAATATATCATGCATTTGGGGCATTATCATCCGAATGGACCAGAGCTCCTGAGGTGTATTCACCCAACACCACACAAGCGGTGGTAGGGAATCTCAACCCAGATACCTCTTATAACATCCAAGTGGAACTGAATTTGATTTATGGTAATATCACCATTAAGAGTGACGTAGAACACTTCCAAACTAAAGAAGAGTTTTCAAAAGGAAAGTCTTCAGATTCAGATGGTAATAAAAGCGTCGTCTTAGTAACAAGCTCTGTTGTTGGGTCTGCTGTTGCCATAGCAATTGCGCTTACACTCGTCGCCTTTTGCTTGAAGCGCAAGAAGAAAACAAGCGACGAAGGAGCTGATAACAACAGACCTTACTTACAAGACCTCATAGAGATGAGAAAGATGAACAGAGAAGGACAACACGAAAACACTGAAGGTAATGTTAACTAAACTACTACATAGCTCTTTGATCTTGAAACTAAACTCCATCTCAATTAACAGCTTTGTCTGCTCGTCTGGATATATGGGAAGTACCACGTGATAAAATTAAAGTAGGGGAAAAAATCGGAGAGGGTCAGTTTGGAATAGTGCTGAAAGGAACGCTGACAACAAGTAAGTAACTGTTGTAGTTTGTATCCAAAAAACTATAGCTAGTAAGTACTTGCCGTTTGGTTTAAAAAGCACAAAATGAGCGTTGTTCTTAGTTTTCCAGAGAAAACAAGATTCATGTCTTGATTAGGTTTAGGACTCCAATATAAAGTCAGATATTATAGATAACATTGAAGATCTTTGAGTATCAAGTCTAACATGTGTTTTTTACTTCCTCCTGCAGATGAAGGTCCTATCAAAGTCGCCATTAAAACCATTAAAGGTGTAGATCGATTCGAAATGAAGGACTTCATGCAGGAGATGGACATGATGAAAGAGATAGGTTTCCACCCTAATGTAGTCAGTCTACTGGGCGTGTCTTCTATAGGTGCACCGCTGTACATTATTACCGAGTACGTTGATGGAGGAAACTTGCTCGATTTGCTCAGATCTAGTCGACGCTCAAATGACAGGTTAGTGACATTCTAAGAGTCTTCCAAAAGGATCTTTTTATCTTCCCTTGTATAATATTTATTTCCTTTGTATTATGTAGATACGCAAATATGACCTCCACATTGAATTCTCGCGAGTTATTGAGAATTGCTTTGAACGTGAGTAAAGGAATGAGTCACGTTGCTTTGAAGAAGCTTGTACATAGAGATCTGGCTGCCAGAAACGTTCTCATGACAACTGACTTGGTTGCTAAGATAGCAGACTTTGGACTAGCACGGGATATCTACTGCGAGGGCAAGTACGTCAAGACTGGAGGTGGACGCTTACCAATAAAATGGATGGCGCCCGATGCAATACGAGATCAAACTTACACTATCAAATCGGATGTTTGGTCCTTTGGGGTCTTGTTGTGGGAGATAGTAACTCTTGGTGGCTCACCCTATCCTGGTATACCAGTCAATATACTACTGGAGAAGTTGTTATATGGATATCGAATGCCCAAACCTGAACACTGCTCAGATGAAGTGTATTCTATGATGGAGGATTGCTGGGCCTTGAATCCTTCTCAGAGACCTTCTTTTGATGACTTATGTGAAGCATTGTCTCTGTTGCTTGCTGGGGAAGGACGCACCTATATCAATATAAGAGCAATTGATGCTGAAGAGATTGCAGGGAGTTCTGCCCCAAAAGATGAGACTATGACTGTCTTGTAAACAAACCCTGAAAATATCTAAATAATCATCACTATCATCATCTTCATTCAAACTTGTCCTTACGTCATGTAGTTTCCAAATTGACTGTTCTGCCATGTCAAGTATGCCACCAGGCTGTTCTTGGACTGACCAGAAACCCTAGTCAAGGTTCAATAATTCTGTAGATTTTAAGAAGAACATGATGCGCTAGACAAAAGCTATTTGTTATCAGCATTATATTTGATTATTACTATTTACTCCTACTTGGTAATTGTGACTGGCAAGTAGATTTTGCGCACACAGTAAAATACTTCTGATTAGTATCGTACGCGTCAAGGACGCTTTTGAGGTCTATAGACGTTATTACAGTTTAAATAATGGTGAATAACGATTAAGATAAATAATTAAATGACTTGGTGAAATAGTGAAATAAAACTGAGTAAACCGCTACGTTAATACATTAGTTTTTTAATGTTTTGCTGTTTAATAAACCTTGCTTGATTATGGTGATTACCTTCGAGTGTAAATATTAAGGATACCTTACTCTTGAAGACTTTAGTAACTTTAGTCAATTATCAGAGGTAGATTTTGCAAAGGTTTTTTCATACATATTAAACTGAGAACAGGCCATTAACTAAAGACGAGTTTAGACGGTCTTGCTGCAATTAATTTCTGCATTATGGCGTCATAATTACATTCTGATATCACTCTAATGCATTCATCCGGCGCGCGCACTCCAAGCTACGAGGTGGCTAAAACTCGATGGCTTAGTGCTCGTTATAGGTAAAAAAAAGCCGTATTATGCTACACGACTCTCATCTGTTCTATTATTTCATAGAATGATTTATCTTGAGTTGAACAATTTGGGACCCGTTGCTGAAGCGTCGTATGGCTTTACGGTTCAGCTGGAGATTTCGGCCCCAACTCCGCTATCCCAGGTTTATATGATCAGGGAGCTCGGCCATGAAGTAAGACTTAAGGCCTTAAGGGAGAGGTTAATCGGCCCCTAGACCATGTACGATTGACCCCTTACTATGATCAGGGATAAACCCCGTGATGTGCGCATTTTCTGTATTGACTACGGGAAAAAAAACAAAAAACAAATAAAACAGCAGCAACAACAACAACAAAAAGCTGTCGCTTCCTTGCTCTCATTAAAAAAACGATAAAAATCTATTAAGGAAAAAAAAAAAAAAAAAAAAAAAACCCTGCAAGAAGTTTGGTCTAAAACGAACTAGATCTAATCCGGAAGATCCGGTGTTTAATCAATCCAGGGTTCTATATTTGCAATAGTTTCCCAGAACTCCTTGCGACCAAAGTGCCCAAATATAGCTCACTGTTTACACTCGAATGGATGTTGACATATTCATAGTCAGTTGTTCGAGAACTTTATCGAAATAGTTTGATTACTTTTATCACTGAGATCTTCTCGAACCAGGTAAGAAAATCGCTTTGATTTCTATATTAAACTTTTCTGTAAGTTTTCCAAACTATTTATGTGAATATGCTGTACAAAACTAGATTTCAAATCCCTACTGTGTTGTGCAGTATTAGTGGGTTTCTAACGTAATATCACCCTCTCTTTATATATACTCCTACACCGTTCTTTTACTTCAATAAACAGCATTTGCTGGGTAAATTTTCGATTCCTTAAATAAAAGAATTATAACTTTCGCGTCCTCCGTTAATTTAAAATCTCTCAACAATCGATCTCCAGACTACTATATACCTCGCTTTGCATATTACAATTGGACATTCTATGTATTAATATATCTCAAATCTGTAAAGACTATAAAATAGTCGCAATGAAAACACATAGACTTTCTTAGTTATAGTTATTTTGCAAAAAAGAATAGCTAAGTACCTCTTAAATCGATTCTTTTATCACTGTATTATCGAGTTTCTTTTCGCATGAGTGCCTATGAGGCGAGGGCGTTGGGGTGACATACCATGCATAACAATGGCCTTATCTCTTGAAGAACTTTACTAAAAGTATTTAATATTGAGATAAAAAGAACTTAATGTTGCTGTCGAAAAACCTTTCAAACCTTAAGTGATAAAGTCGTGAAGTTATCTTGACCTAATTAACATTCGTACTTAATCATCTAGCAGTGTTATGGCTTGTGGTGACAGATTGATAGTATTAGAATGACAATAATGGTTTCATGGGGTGATAAAAACTTATATTATTAATAAGTTTACATAAGAAATTTGGCTGAAATGCCACTAACCATATCTTAATATTTTTAATTCTTTGAGCTAGGTTTTATTTGATACCAAAAATGGACATGTCTGAATAAAACATATCGGTTTACTAATGCCTCATACAATATCTATGTATTCTGTGTTAAATTGGTTATACCTAGCTGTAAAAAATGATAGATGCTACCTTATAAACCACTGATTTAATCACTTGTAAATAAAATATCCTTATCTCATCTGCTATAACATAGTAAACTATGGCTATAATTATATAAACATATATACCTATCCATGCCATATTCAACTTATTCCTTTTTTACTCTGACGAAGGGTGAAAGCTCAAAACGTCAGTAAGTTAAGTATGTTTCTATTTTTTCACGGTGTTACAGATTTCCTTTTATTGGTTATTCTATATTCATTACACACTGATGCAGCCCATATTAGTTTACTCACTAGTTCCATTCATATTCAACTTGCTTAACTAGACCTACCTTTTAATCCTCAAAAACTGAAGTAATATAGTCTAAATGACAAGAGACAGAATAGAAACATCAGAAGTAGATTGGGCTAATCTACAAGACCCAAACAAGGTTGTCTATACCATTGGAATCTATGGCTGGAGGAAGAGATGTCTGTACTTTCTGATTCTTCTCATCATGATTTTGGCTGTTATCAATTTATCATTAACCATATGGATCATGGTGGTCATGGATTTCAACTCTGTAAGTAAAAACATCTATTACAGTAACATAAGCTATGTGTGGAGAGTAACACTTATTGGTTTTATTTGTTATTAGCTAGTTTAGAATATGATGTGAGTAATATGAAATGTCATAGATATTGGAGCAAACATAGTAGATATATAGTAGGATGATATATCATCTTTATGTGATGAATATAAAACAATCCAATCTATCTTTTTCAGCTGTATCTGATCCAAAGTAGGGCCAAGTACTGACAGACTAAGATATAATATTTGATATACAAATTATTCTAATAAGCTCATATATTGTATATTATTGTCAATACTATATTAGGATGGCATGGGAAAGCTAAGGATCACAGATAATGGAGTTAAGCTTTATGGACATGCTGAATTTGTGAAATCTCTACATGCAAATGAAATCAGGGCAAGTTATGTAAGTCACTTAGGATTTAAATAAGGATATACTGATATTTTAATATGATTTATTGAATATCTCTTGAATAAATACTAGTAATTATTACTGCGAAAAACCCTTCTATCGCAACCTACAACTTCAAACTTTCAGTTGGATTTTGGGTTTTTCTGATCCACCAATCATATAAAGAGAAGGAAGCTGATGCAGAAAAACCCAAAATCCAACTGAAAGTTTGAAGTTGTAGGTCGCAATAGAAGGGTTTTTGCAGTAATGTGACTCAAATAATTTTGCTTGCTGTCTGAAAAAATATGGCTGTTGTGTTAATTGTTTGTTTGTTTGTTGTTTAGAATAAGCCTCTTCTTGTCCAGTCTACAAATCATCTTCTAGTAAATGCCAGGAATGGAAATGGTAACATCACTGGTCAGTTGTATTTAGGAGGAGATCAAGTAGTTGCTAAAAACAGATATCTACACATTAAAACTGACCAGAATAAAGAGGTCCTGTATGCCGACAAGGACAAGATTGTGTTCCAATCAGACAAACTTGAGTTTTCAAGTAAGTATATCTAGTTGGCAACAGATCTTTACCTTCATTCTTTTTTGGAAGTAGAAAACAATGACAAATAGCATTATTGTGGTATAGAGTTTATCTAATAATATAACATGAGATTACAGTTCATATAATTGGTAATGAGTTTTATAATCATGGGCTTTAATCACACAGCAGCCATGTTAATTCCCAAGAGAATGAAATCTTTTGTTCTTCCCTGCATGAAGTCGCTCTGAAGTGTTTGAATGTGAGGCTACATGGGGGAAATATGTTGTTTTAAACAACATGGCTGCCACACAATTAAAGCTCATTGTGCTAGTCTCACGTCCAGTTCTGACAATATGAAAATAAGATGTAATGCAAATAATTTTTTTGATTTAAACCAGGTCCCTATGGTGCACATTTCACTGGTTCAGTGGAGACCCCTACTGTAAGGTCACCACCCAAACAACACCTAACTTTAGAGTCCCTTACACAGTCCCTCCACATGAATGCTCCAGAGGGAATCAACATGAAGACAATTGCTGGTGGTATGACTTTGGACAGTTTGGATGGCATCACCATGACAACCAAAGGAAAGGTATATAAAGGTTCTGATTTGAAATATCTTGAAATCTTATTTTGCACATTCCCAAAAACCTATATAGGTTTGTTCTCATAAGGCTCTAAATCAGGGGTGGATAAAGGGGGTGTCCCTAGGTGCACTGCACACACCCCACAGGCCAAGTGTGAAGTTTTTCAGTAAATATATGTCTTCTTATTATTCACATCTTCTGTTTCTTGAATCTTGCAACAGTTGCACAAGATTAAATCTAAAAATAAATTTAAGTACAAATTAAATAAGTCAGAACAAGATTATTAATGATGTCACTATATCGTCCCTCTTTTCTTTTCGGACATCTCCCCTTTAAATTTCTGGATCTGCCCGTAAATGATGATAAAGTATATATGTACTAAGTTATATAATTAAATCATATAATTAAATTATATGAATGATGACAAAGAGGCAAGATTTGCTGTTACTCCGAGTTTCGTGCTTACGCACTCATCAGACAGACTTTAATGTCTTTCTGATGAGTGAGTAAGCACGAAACTCGGAGTAACAGGGAACATGTCTCATTAAATTATATAATTAAATTAAATTGAACTTTGTGTAAATGATTTTCTTTCAGATTTCACTTAGTGCAGAGTCAATGGCTTTCAAAAACCTTAAACAAGTAGCTGCAGGAAGTATTGATAAAGCGTGTGAAGTATGTGTAAAAAAGGATGGCTCTCTCTTTCTTGGCACTTCTGGATGTTCAAATGCATGTACATTATAAATTATAGGCATAACATTCCATCATTGATAGAAATGCACATTAATTTAGCTTTTCTACATCCAGTACACATATTTGATAATTTTTTTAAATATTAATAGCTATTAAAGTTAAGTTTTTCATTCTAATTCCCACTTGCTACAGGTACAACTTACTATTGTTCGTAGGTTAATGTCAATAGGTTTTATAAAAATAGCCATTTTTTATTTATTTCAGTGTTAAAATATAATGAACTTGTCTTAAAGTATTTCTATAATTCCCTTGTACTATTCTTTGCAAGCCTGTAGGCTGAATTCTGAATGGGGGGGTTCATTCTCCAATAGGGTGGACCATATTTCCATTTTCAGCCAAAATGAGATCAGCAGGGTACCAAATAGACAAGAAATCTGACCAAAATGACAGACTTCAAAGAGATTACAACTTGACTAAGTCTATAGTCAGTCAAATCGAGTTTGTGTACCTTGGGCTCATTTTCAATTTAACTTTATTTTACTTTTCTAAAGAATTGAAACAAAAATTCCAGACTGGACCTCAGCAGTACGTGGGAGGTTTCGTCTGAACCCCCGACCCCCCTAGCCTACTGGCTTGCTTTGCATAATATGATGTGGTGGTGGTGGGGGTGGTCTGTGTGAGGGTGATGGAGGGGGAGGGGGGCTTGCTTGACCAACTACTTTAATACAGTAAAACCTCTCTAAAGCAGACACCAAAGGGCTAAAGAAAAATGTCTGTAATATAGAGGTATTGGTTTTATAGAGGTTTCATTAGCAAAAACAAAATGTATGGCAATTCCAGTTGGTGGGGACAAACTACCTGTCCGTTAAAGAAGGGTGTCCATATTATAGAGGTGTCCATAATGAGAGGTTTCACTGTAAGGGGCTATCCAAATATTGACCTAATCAACTTGCTGTCCCATTTCAGACCACATGCCATTCTCTTAGGTATTGTTTCATTGTTTTACAATAGTGTTTGAGAAGATATGTTGATATGTATGACCCTCAAAAATGTGAGAAGACTAACAAGTGTCTCTGAAAAAATCCTTAGGCCTGTTTTTTTTTTTTTTTTTTTTTACCTCAATGTAGTATGCTAAGAGCTGAAATTTTTAATATATACTAGCAAAAATTTTAAGATCCCCCCTTGTAATAAGAAAATAATCTGTCCCCTCCAGGTTAGGCTTTAATAAAATTTTACATCTCCCCCTCAGTGTCCAAAAAAATTGAAATCCTCCCGTTAACTGATAAGAAAATTTACAGATCTCCCTGAATTTTACCTGACCCCCCACCCCAGCCATACATAATGATGCTGTCTTACAGTGTTATAAGAGCAGCAAGGAAGTTAACAAAAATATATGTTCAGCTCTAATGTATTCTCTCACTTACCTAAGCCATGCAACGTGTCCATTCTCTCTTTTATTTGATTATTTTCTCTCATTTTCCCGCTTCTTCTTCACAAGTCCTCCACAAGCTGACACGTTGATATCACGTGATCCCTCTTTCTAATTGAGTAGGACTGGTAACGAGTCCACGCTGAAGGAACAAGATGGCGGCTGGAAGGTTGTTGTTAGCAATAGTCTTGACATTTATCCTTCTTGCTTGCCTCTGTCATGCAAAAAAGAAGGGGCTTTCAAAAGAGGTAGGTTTAATAAACATGTCTTAGTAGACATGGTGAATTTATTTCCCAGTACTCCAGTATAAACGTCTGATTTTGGAAGTTAAATTCATGGGACCAATTTGTATTCAATTTGACACTTAATTTTATCAAGAACTTAATTTTTTGTTGAAGAAAAATCTTTGACCTGTTGAAAGGTAAAGTCTCGATCTAAATAAGAACCTCGTTTTGCTTGCTTTCTGTGGTATAGATTGGTTTTCCCCTATTTTCATAATGCAGTTTTCTGTTCACTTGATCAAGCAGGTGTTTCGGTTTAAAATGTACCAACGTCCAACGCTTTGGATGATTTTCAGTATCACATAAAAAGAAAAATCATTGATGGTATGATAAAAGTCAGCTCTTTGTTTTTTTTACCTCAGGAGGGGGGTGGGTACCCTCTCCCAGACCCCTAGAGAGATTTGCTGTTCTTTGGCCTGCTTATTATAGATGCATAATGTACAGTACATGTCTACAGCACAGACACACTCTCATAAGTTGCTAACATCAATGATTGGTTATGGAAACTCAAGGCTTCCTTCCAATATCATCTTGTAGTATTAACCCAAAATGAGATCACATTCATCAGTGCTATTATTAAAATAATCACTTGGTGTACAGGCTATGTTAGAGTCTAAAGTCAAGCAATTAATGGAATGGAATCATCGGAAGTCTGTCATAAGACTGAATGGAGAGAAATACAGATCATACCTCAGAGCTTCACCAAGAAACTATTCTGTAATCCTGATGCTTACGGCTCTTGCAGCCAACAGACAGTGTACAATTTGCAGGTAATTGGTTGTAAGATGTAAGAGGAGTGGAAGAGGATAGGGGGAATTTATTGCTTGAGCATACCCACAGCCAAGAAGTTTGTATTGGACTATTCATTGTAGTTAAATGCAGTAATGCACCAGTCAATTGTAACCCCCACCCCCCCAACCTTGGGGAAGAGTGGGGCATTGGATATTTTTCCCTGCCATAGCTGTATTTTTCCCCTAGCTATGTGGCACATTTTATAGAAGAATCCCCCACCCCCTGGGGAACATCAACTATCTTGAACATGCTGTACTTAGCAAATTAATCATACACTTAAGATTTAGCTTATATTTGTTTTGTCGTGTCAGCTATCTTGGTGTCATTGAAGACCAGAAATTAAATATCCAAGTCACACGAAAATACCACTATTTATAGAAACTTGAATAATAAATCGCTTTGCCTCTCTGGGTACAAAATAGTTTTTTCTTTTCATACTGCAAAATTGTAAAAAAGTTTAAAAAAATATTAAGACAAAGAACAAACTTACCTTCATCGAAATGTATCCATGCGTGCAGCTGTATAGAGGGGGTAAATACATTCAATTTGGGCTATATTATTACAAAAGAGAGGAACTGGAGACAAGTTCTATCCATCCCCGACGTTATGCCCCACGTACAGAGGACGGGGAGCTATACAGAAATAATCCCCCACATAGTCAGGCACGTTAAATAGCCGAAGAAGAGAGAAGCCCCATGTTTGCTCCACTCTTCCCCGAGGTTGGGGTTACAATTGACTGGTGTATAAATAATCTAATGTTTTTGATTCCTTTTTAGGGAGGCTAACAATGAGTATCTAATATTAGCCAATTCTTGGAGATATTCACAACAATATTCTAATAAACTGTTCTTTGCTATGGTGGACTTTGATGAGGGTCCTGATGTGTTTAATGCAGTAAGTATTATCATATCATCTATCTGTGAGTATCAGTACCATGATTTGTATTTATAGCCATATATCTCTTTATACATGTACCTTCATTAATCTTGTTTTCAAGCTTCTGATTTGTGATTTGTTTCTTATAGTTGAGACTGAATTCAGCTCCTGTATTTATGCATTTTCCACCCAAGGGCAAACCAAAGAAGGCAGATACATATGATATGCAAAGGTAAAACACCACTTACTTTGCTAATATATCATTGGAAATTAATTTTTTTGTGAAATTTGGCAATTTATGTTGAGGAAATTCATAATAAACTGAGAAAATTTCGTTTAGAATGGGATTTTCTGCTGAACAAATTGCTCGTTGGGTTGCAGAAAGAACAGACGTCCATGTAAGTACTACCTGGAAGACTGCAGGTAACCCATCCTCATAATCACTCATCATCACAAGTAAAGCCCAAGTCCAATAAGATTAAAAATTAAAAACTTTTGATTGTTTCTGTTGAAGGTTCGAGTGTTCAGGCCACCAAACTACATGGGTGCTATTGCTTTGGGTTTGTTAGTTATACTCATTGGTGGTCTCCTTTATATTCGCCGCAAAAACCTTGAATTCTTATACAATAAAACCTACTGGGCTATAGGTGCTCTGGTAAGCTTCTTCATACATCGCATTTGAATATATGTATTAATTTTAGTTATGGGTATTAATTCATCATCATCCTTCTTTGTGCCAGAAGGTGCATATAAGGCTATTATGGATGCTCATTAATACTAACTTAATTTTGTCTTTATAATGTTTTCAGTGTATTGTGTTTGCAATGACGTCTGGTCAGATGTGGAATCACATTAGAGGACCACCCTATGCACATAGAAACCCACAAACTGGCCAAGTTGTAAGAGCACCTTTTGATTTTTAACATGATTTGGACTCTTTTTGATGCATTTCTTAGTGTATCAATATATGGTGTTGTATTTTTAGGAATTTCCAAATTTATTTTCCAGAGCTATATACATGGTAGCAGCCAAGCACAGTTTGTTGCAGAAACCCATATAGTTATTTTACTAAGTATCCTTCCATGCTAACTTATCATAAAACATTCTCTTTTTTAAAAAGAGTTTTCAGATTGTAATTTTTTGTATTTAATAATAATAATAATGATAATGATTATAATAATTTGTGATTGGATGGCTAGAGCAAGATCTTGCTAAGGCTCCGGCCGAGTTTTTATCTTTTATCATGGCAAGGAATCAAAAGCG
>WUAP02088890.1:0-16946 GCA_015163945.2 Stichodactyla helianthus
TAGATACTGTTTAATTGGACGTTTCGGCCATTCAGCCTTCATCAGCAAAACTATATATATATATATATATATATATATATTATACACTATCTGCTACACAGGCGGGTAAAGTATATTGAAAATGTCGATAGCAATATATCAATACCTATTAGCTCCCTGCTATTGAAGCATAGTTCATACAAAAAATGCGAAAATATTTCAAGGAAATTTCAAGGACGAAAATTAGTTTTTTAAGGAACAAAAGTACGATAAGGAATCAACAAATTCTTAATATCAGAAACAGCTTTTAATACAAAAGTGTTTTCTGTCTTTAATTCCATTAAATTCACTTATCTCCTGATAGAATGTAATTTAATTACGAAATAAAAAATCAATTTACAATTTTTTTCTCATAATCTCATATTAGGGTTTCGGTAAGATAATGCTAGTCCCGAACACAATCATATGATACTATCTTTGGGGATAATTCAAGGACTCTTAATGAAAATCCAGAACTTTTCAAGAAAAAATTAAATTCAAGGACTTCTCAAGGAACTCTTCAAAACCCATGGACTATCAAGACAGTGCGGACTATGACGTAAGAAAACATACTCATTCATTATTCATGAGAAAAACCACCAATCAGAGTTTCAAATTTGTACCACGTGCAGTATACTCTGAAAGCCGCTAGATACGGTTTAAACTCGTTGAAATGAATACATTAATCTGGCTAATAAACCAGATTAAGTAAGGTCTTAAAATTGATAGTCGGTGCATTGACCTTTCTCGGCCGACTGCAACTTTGCAGACTGGAATAGCTATCCATCAAGCTGTCTAAGTCATTTTCGATCCTAGAGCCCAAACTGCTTGAGATCATGCGCGGTAAGGACGACAGGTCGAGCTCTGGGGTTGAGAGTCCAAGTCTGGAACAAGCTGCTGCGCCCCGTCATTGGTGCGCATTCGAACACAGACAGTATTTTATTCTATATGATCTTTGATTCCGAATTTAACTCTAATACATCTTACCTCTATATTCTCAACGGTATTAGCACCAGCTTATTCAGAGTCTTCGATCTCTTTAGGTGCAGTAGGAGAAGATATTTACAAGAAACCAGGGAAATCAAGAAACCAAGATCAGGCTTCGACTGCCCAAGACTGGAATCACACACACTCAAAACAGACAGAACTAGAAAGTGAAAATAAGAACGTGTTGACAATACCCTCTATTTAGTTACACTAATTTCTTTTCATTAACTTCTGATATCATTTCTTCTAATTTTTGAGGTTCTTATCATCTTTTCAATTTACAAATTGTTTTTATTTGCTCACAGTATAACGATAGCTCAGAACGGGTCGGTACGACATCTTTTATTCGCTTCATGACAAGGCAAAATGAACAGAAAAGAGAGAGTTGAGAACCTTTGGACAAGAAGTTTGCGAACATATATTTCGGAAAATTATTTTTTTGTCGGTACCAAAATTCTAAACCACATAACCAAGAAAATTACTTTAAATACGGTCGAAGTAGAAAGATGACGAACAATTAAAACAGATCAAGCGTTATAATATTGAAACGTGTCGCTTGCCAAACTGAAATTACGCTACCAATAACGAGTACAGTTTGATTACTAAGCAGTTGCGGATTGGCTAGCACCCTCTCAGGCATTCAAAATTATTTAAAACTAAAACATAAACACAGTTTAAGGAAACAAAAGACAACAAAGCAAAAACGGGTACAGTTCAATTTGTTTAGAAAACTTTTCAAATTCCACCTGAAATGGTTAAAAGTTCGTATTTTGAAAATACCGACTCGCTCCGCCAATGAGACGCAAGCTCAACTGCGAAGCCGTTGAAGTTCGGCGATTTTTCGAAAATATTTCTCCCTTCGAGGCAGGTTGTTGTCAAATTAATGGTGTAATGTTTAAAATAATGGTAGAGAGTTGAATTATTCATAAAAGATATAGAATAAAGGGTCATTTGGTCAGTTTTCATTCTTCTATAGTTACTCAGTTCAAAGCAACACGTATACTTGGTAAGTAGAATTAAGTTAGTTATTTTTGCCCCCGCAACACGCTATTTTTTACACTAAATGAGACTGTCATTTACCTGTCTTACTTACAGACTATATTTTAGCTTTCAGAAATCACAAAAAATGAAAAAACCTACTAGTAATCAATGATAGGTTCAAACTTAATATTTCTGGATTTTGAGGACACTGTTAAAAACCTTTTATATTATAAAACTTTCCTATAACACTCTAATGGAATTTAAATTGTCAACAGTATTGATTTTGATAATCTAGTTTGAATTTTTCATGTATTCACAGATATTTTACACGAAATATTTTCTAGCATTTTTCTTTGCATAATAAATGGGTTAATTTAGTTTCAAGAAGGATTAATTTTAACTATTTAGGTAAATAGAATCAATCTACTAAATCTTGCTTGCTTTTTTGGCTTGTCTTTGCAGGTTTTGTAAACCATTCTTAAAATCATTAGAATGAAATACTTCTTGCTCTTGTGTCTTATTCTCGGCCTCTCGGCCTATTCTATCAAGGCTGAAGAAGAAAGTAAGTAAATTTGTGTCTTTTTTCACTTAAAAACTAAACTTTAAAACTCTCCATATAAACTTTCTCTGCCAAGGATTCAATTCGCGTCCTTGCAGTGAAATGGCTTCTCGAAAAAATGTCATCAACGCGCGCAGACCAGCGTTTTGCTTGGATTAATTAATTCACGATTTAGTTTTCCGAATCCTTTTTCAACTTAAATTATATATTGGAACTAAAAGGTCACTAAAAATACCCTACAATCCAGAAGAATAAAAATTCCCTCTCTTACGTGTTTAAAAAGATGAAATATAAATTATTCATAAGATTTGATCACATTCTTAAATATGTATCCTTTGCAAAATCCCAGAGGGTGTCAACAGAATTAGGGCAACTATCTATCCTAAAATCGAGAAAAAGTTTCTTGAAAAGGAGAAAGGCATCATATTCTCGCCACCGCTGACGCCATTTCTGCAGTACCACCATTTTCGATACTACAACCTTAGGAAAGGCAATTCTGTTAATGAAAAAGTTATTTTGATTAATGAAATTTCTCCACACGGTTCTAAAACGCAGTTTAGTATTATTCCATCTATAGTATCGAAAATAAGTTTTATAGTCAGTTTTCAAACGAGTTGTTTATTGCAAAATGACTTTACGAAGTTAAGCTTATTTAACGGGTTAGGCTGACGAAGATTAACGAGCCTCAATAGTTACTGGTATGTTTTGACATGTTGAACTCTAGCAAACTGTTGTTTTTAAACGTGGCTGACAGCGTTATCACTAAAATCATTTCGAGTTTCGAACTTTCTAAGATGACTCAAGAATTTATTAAAGCTTTATACGAATAAAATACGTTAATATCAATTATGCTTTTTTACTCCGACGAATGGCGAAAGCTCGAAACGTCAGTAAAGTTAAGTATATTTTTCTCCTTTTTTTCACGGTGTTAAAGATTTCCTTTTATTGGTTATCAATTATCCCGTCACTGATCTGAGTGTAACAATCGAAAGTTAGCGTTAATTTGAAAGTATTCGTTTGGCTTCGTTATTGTTTGATATTAAATGTTTAAGTCATTTGTGAACAAGACTCGTTGATTCTATAAAGGCAGCAATTTTGTCGCGCAACTTCAGGAGCGATTTTATGGCAATTTTACGGCGACAGATCGTGCACGAGTCGTCACCAATTCGAACAGGCTCGAAATTTAGTACAAACCCGCGCGATTTGGGTTGCGATAAATTCGCCGTGGAAATCGTCGCTCAAGTCACGCGACAAAATTGCTAATGTAAACAGGCCCATGAACCTACAGGTGGGGTTTCGCGAAAGGTGAACTATTTTGTAATCCAATTTCACTCGATAAATTTGAATAAAAGTCGTGATTTTCGAAATTCTTTGCCACAGAAATGCCAACTGAAGACAAAGAGGCTGAAGACGCAGATACAGGTGATTTCGATGATGACATAGCAGCAGATGATAGCGATGATGAAGAGGAATCTGGTGACGGCAGTGAGGGTGATGATGTAGATGATGAGGATGATGCCGAGGAGTCTGGTGATGGTGATGAGGGAGACAGTGATGATGAGGATGATGCAGAAGACTCTGAAGATTCAGAGGATTCTGATGATGGAGAGGGATCTGCTGCCAAGGCTGATGAACCCGAAGGCAGTACCACAGCTGAGCCAGAGAAAGATGACGACAAAGAGGACAAAGATGAAGATAAGGATGATGAAAAAGATGATGAGAAGGATGACGAGAAAGATGATGATGATGATGATGAAGAAAAAGATGATGAAAAAACCAAGGAAGAGGACAAGCCCGCAAAGGCAGAGGAGAAGCCAGCTCAGGCAGAGGAGAAGAAAGCCGAAGACAAACCCGAACCCGCCAAAAAAGAATAAGTTAATCCCCTTAACTTAGTTTTAACTTTTTCTTAGTTATTCCTGAAATTCCTGATCCAAATTAGACTCAGAATAACTAATAAATCCTAATGAGTTTGTTGTTACCAAACTTTTCCTCGCCAATGATGATAAATCAAAGTTCATTTTAAAACATGATTTTGCTTTCTCATCAAAATAATCATCTTTTTTTTGTCTTTGTTTTTTTCCTACTGTGTACGTAACACTTGTTTCCTATCCTTTATAAGGGTAACTTAATTATTTTTTGCAAGTACTTGCTTTGCTTGCTGGATTTAAAATAAAGAATTATTTTCCTTACAGCATCCACAGTTGTCTTAGATATAAGATTAGAATAAACAAATAATATAATAATAACGGATTTGGCAGGGGCATTTCCAAGGAAATATCCAATTCGAATATAGAACAGGAAGGGATCTAGGATTTGGGTTGGGGGGGACCACACAAGAAAAAAATTGAAATTCAGCTTAAAAACTAAATGTGTAAAATTTTAAAAAAGATTTTTAAGTAGAACATGACTTCCAAGGTAAGAGGGGGGGTCATGGGCACCCTGTTACCACCCCCTGGATCCACCACAGAGGAAAACTGGAGCACCTGGAGAAAAAGCCTTGAAGCATTGCACATGAGAGAACCAACAAACAACTCAACTCACAAATAAAATGAGTTCAAGCATTGAACCACAACCACAGTAGTGAGAGGCAAGTCCTGTCACCACTATGTCACCCATGCTTCACAAATGGTAACAGAGATTTGCTTGTATTTTTTGCTGAAAAAAGGGTAATGATACTCTGGGATTTGCTTCTATTCCACAGGAATGGAAAAGAGATTTCTTGAACATGATTTTATCAGTGGAAATGGAGGAGTTTTCAATAGAGACTCCCATTAAATATAGCAAAAACATTGATAACAAGTCATTTGGGTCAGATAATGAAATAGCCTATTTTTAATACTTTGTGTGCATAATTACACACAATAGATTTGAATTGAGGCAGAAAACAGTGGATCAACCCTAGACCCAGAGCTTTAACTCAGATCCTGTAGTGTCGATCACTCAGCCATAACATCCAAAGAAGGCTGCTGGTCACCAGCAAAAGAAGGCATTGTTTGCCAATAATTTGGATCTGCATGAGAGGCAGATTCAAGAGTCAGAGAAAGGTCCAGACCAGGGGAAAGGAGGGGCAGAAAACTGATCAAGCCAAGTTTTTTGCTATGAAAATAAATAGAAAAGGGGCTGCAGGCCCTAATCTCAATCTCTAAATTCACGCACCCATGTACATGATGATGAACTCATTGTGATTGATGTCAAGCACTAGAATCCTCTGTGGTTTGTAGCAACTACAATATTGCAAACCCTTTCTGCCACCCTTGCCAGCTCCCCCACCCCCCTCCCACAGCTGAACATCAGGAAATCCTGGAAGTGTAGCTAAAGGTAAAATAATTAAGTGGATGAACATTTCAGGTGGCAGGGTACAAATGTTAAATGCTGTCTTGAGCAATAGAAGTCAGTGTTTGCCAAATGAGATTCATTCAGCTTATTTTCTTTGTTTGCACCTTGAGTTATGGTAAGCCATATTGGTGCCATTAACAAAAGATTTCTCATGAGGTCCTCTTGTCTGTAGCACCAACATGGCCACCATGCCTTTGTCTTTTGATCCTCTTGGGAATGGTTGCAAACAAGCAATTGATACCAAACTAAATTACTGGCAGTATTTGCCTGATATTTAGGACTAATAAATAATGAAAATCTACAACGTAATAATGAATATGGTTACATTAATCAATGATAATAACTAATCATTATCTATTGATCACATTAATGAACATTACCTTGTATAAAAGTATCTTCTGCATCAACACCAATTGCATGCAAGATTCATCATTTACTGATAGTTTTGACAATAAAAACAGATAACCAATCACTTCCATTTGTAATCTAGCCCGCATAACCTAACTACAGCCTCAAAAAAACTAAATATTGACTTAATCTAAATTATTTATGCAAAAATATAAGACAAATTGCAAATCCAAATTTGGCGGGAAAAAGCCTGTCATACTAACCAGTCAGCGGTTATTCATAGTCTCGTTACCAGTTCGTCGGTTGGCGCAGCGTCTTGTTCGACCACGTGGTGCAAAACAAAATGGCGAAGAAAGACAAGAAAAAGGACCAAGAAGAAGATGGCGAAAATAAGGACGAATCTAGACCCGATTACGAAGAACTCGCGTCCAGGGTAACTGTGATATCTAAGCCACTAGCCAGTCGAAAATTGACTAAGAAAGTGTACAAGACGGTTAAGAAAGGTGAGCGTAAAAGTAAACCAAGATTATTTGTTTATTGGCGGCAATTTAATTCTCTGTGCGTTAACCTTTTGCTCCTTTTCTTTTAGCTACCAAAGCAAAATCTCTGAGACGAGGGGTTAAGGAAGTTGTAAAAGCCATACGAAAGGGCGAAAAGGGGTAAGAAAGTTTTCAAATAAGAAATTATGTTGAAAATCGCAATGAATATCACACATCATCAAATGTAACACAGTGATCAACGTGACTACACGTCACGTGTGTAGATCCACATCAGCTGTATATAGTTGCACTTATATTGACAAAGTTATGCATGTTTGTACATGAAACATCAATGCGTGTATCAATGTTACACCCGGGCAGGGCGGTCGGGCATAATTTGTATTTTTTCAATCATTTCTAATAATTTAAAATTCCTCACCTTAGGTAAAGAAAATAAGTCAAACTTGGTCACATTTCCCCATCCTTGCAGCCACCCATTACAAAAATTAAAAGTAAAGATATGTTAAAATGCCGTACCCTGGTACAAACCAGGAACAATCAAATGCTTCGCATATGCCTGACCCTCCTCTCAGGCTTAATATTTAATCAATGCACAATTTCCCCCTTTTATCTCTGCACCCCTCCTCCTCTTACAAGCTTTTTCAATATACTCTACAACTCCCTTCTCCATGGTTGGATTATCCTCTGTGTGGTACTGACAAAACACATAGTCCAGGAGCTGGAAGCCAAAAAGGATTCTATTTTTCAAGTTGGCTACACCCCCTATGTAGCAAGCTGTTCTTGGTATTATTTTGAAGTGCTAAGACTCCACTCTTTACACATTAACACCTCTCATCATCATCTTTCAATCATTTTTTCTCCTTTTTTTCCTAGTTTAGTGATTATTGCTGGTGATGTGTCTCCTATTGATGTCATTTCTCATATTCCTGTCATGTGTGAAGATACCAAGCTTCCATATGTCTATGTTCCATCAAAAGTGGTAAGTTGGTATATGCACACTGTTTCTAAAAATATCTCTTAAGAGATGTTTACAAAAAACACAAGATCATTATCATATTATACAGTGTAACTCATAAACACTTGTTTTAAATGATATCATGCATCACTTAAGATGCTAGTATGTTAACTTGAATTCTAGATAAATTTTACTGGAACACTGTGGTTGTCATGGTTGTTTAGAGTTAATTTTATTGATGACATTAAAAACCTATGATGAAGGTCCCTATAGACCTCTTGTAGCAATTCCCAAAGCGGTTCAATTTTGAGGACAAAATGATGGAATATTTTCAATCTTTGATTCCTTAGGAGAATAAAATTCTGTTTTTTGTCCTCCAAATTGAACTGCTTTGGGAATTGCTACAAGGGGTCTGTTGATGAGATAGGTAGTACCATGTTGAGTGTATAAGCAGTTCATTTAGTTTAGTTTACATGAATAGCATTGAAACATTTTCAATGACTTTTACACTCATTGAAAATCTTTTCTACACTCTCAGCAACCTGGAAATTTTGGAGAGCTTGAAGAAACTTTTAATGCAGTCGTGAAAGAGTTATTCTAAATGTTTATTATTTATTTTGCTAATTGTTAACATAAGGAATAAGGAATGGGAATTCTTGGATTCTTTACACCTCATTACTCTTTTATTTGATTTCTTTTTTCTTGCTGCTTTTCCTGTTTTTGCTTGTTCCTTTGTCACTCATTTATTTCTCCCTTTTTGGAAAACAGTCATATTTCCAGGAAGCAAATTTATAAAAATATGTCACATCCATTAAGCAATGATACTATCATTGAAATTACAATTGGGAGATCATGAATTCTACTCTCTCAATTTAAGTTTACATTTTTGAAAATATATATAAATCCGTAAATTAATATTTATGACGTTCCATGACTTATAAATGATCCTTTGGAAAAAATATGATTTTACATATTCTGGTAAATTCTTCTTCAGCTGCAGAATTAACTTAAAATAAACATGAACTTTGTTTTGTGAACTATCTGATTCATCTCTTACTGTAAGTCATTTTTGAAGTATTGATAAAAAGATATACATGCAAACTTAGCAGAAAATATACTTTGTGTATAAATCTGAATTTAAAAATTATGAGGATTAAAGACTTGCCTAAAATAGGATCAAATTTTCAGGAAAAAATTTCTTTTATTTAGTAATTCTTAAAATGAAATCTTCCTCTATTTCTTCTGAAAATTTATCCATTTATTTTTGTTGATTGGACTGATAATGTTTACACCCTTTTCCACACACATTTGCATATATGTACTAGATCCATAATATAAGGACAGGAAACAGCTTTGAATAGCTAGATTCCCATTGGCTGCCTCATTTGTATTTCCCTATAATTCCACTCATGTCAAGATAACATGAAAGAGAAATCATTGAAATTGAAATTTGCTGTTTTCTGTAAATTTGGCCTCATGAAAACCTTCGTCCTGTAAGAGGGAAAAAATAACTTTGGTCAAACATTTCTTTAATATTCTGGAGTAATAATTTTACTTTTTCCTCTGCTAAAAATGGAAGATAAAAATAGCATTAATCATCTGTGGTCAAAAAGCCTTAGAATTTGACACAAATTTAATTAGAATTTCAAAGTAGGATATTCTGTTATCTTCAATACCTACTGAAATTTAATGCACTTTTCATTTTAATGATCTCTAGATTATTATTTTTTTATTATGTAGGTTAAAATAATGACTTTAGAAACCCCCAGAGAAAAATTCTCTCTCTCTACATGAATGCAAAATACAGGTGTTGATTAAGATGACTTTTAAACTTTATAATTCTTTCTTGGTATTATTGATAAATATATATTTTTATTCTTTATATTTACATGTAGATTGTCTTAACAGTAGTCAACAGCATAAAATCAACGAATTATAAAATATATTAGAAATATAAATAAGAATAAACAAATAGTTTTTGACAAGGCTTTTTGTTGTTATGAAACAATGTGGGTCATTCACTACAGAGCTAGGCTTCAATCAAAGGTGAATGCCCAAAAATCAAATAGGAATTTAGGTGATTTTTGCAGAGGAAGGAAAAACTGGAGTACCCGGAGAAAAACCCTTGAAGCACAGGAGAGAACCATCAATCAACTTTACTCACATGAGATAGCAGGTCCAGGGATTGAACCTGTGACCCCAGCAGTGAGAGGCAGCACATAAACAGCACACAGCACCTATGCTTCCCTTCATGCATTGTGCTTATGACATAGCTATGCTGCAACAGGTCTGCTATAGCAGACCAGTTATAGAGAACATGAAATCAAACCAAAGACAGCTCTCTCCATCTCCATTTGCCACTTCTCTGGGACAAACTTTGCAGTTTTGTTTTATTATATGCACTGTAATATACCACAGTAGTTTTAGCAAGACTTGACTGGTACAGTAATGGCTAGGAGTAAGTCATTAGTTCTATGTTTCCTAAACTCAATTTTGTATATGGGTTGCATGTAAGTTTAATGGCAAACCAACCAGTAACTTTTTTTGGTGAGTAGAATTAAAGTAGTTGTAGTAGTTGTTGTTGTTCAGATGGTTGAACATAAGTCTGTCTTGCAGGAGGTTGTGGGTTCAAACCCCAACCAAAGCAATACACTGCCTTTGTATCTATACATCTGTAAATGGTTAGACCATGACTCAGATGGCGATGTAAATGGTTGCCCAGTCCCTTTCAACCAAAGACAATCGGCCACAAGTTAATGATTCTAAAAGTACAGCTGTCACATGTTGTTCTCTTTAAAATAAAGTTGATTTATATATTTTCTCCCTTAGGGACTTTTCCCCTGTTTTGTTGGCTTCACTAATCTACATGTTGACTATCAATAAATCTGTGACTTAGCGATGTCCTTATTTTTGGCTAGTTACAGCACGGTTAATCCAGTTAAATAATGGAAATGTTCCACGTTATGTTGCTCATTTAATTACTTTAAAAATATTACGGCAATAAATGTTACAAGCTCTAGAGTGTTTTAAAAACTGGAATATGTACAGGAGACAGAGAAACAACTATTTACAACAAGACACCTTATGTTTAGGATTAAATTTCTCTGGCCTAAGATCACATTGTTTAAACACATGCTCTGGTCTTATGTTACTCAATTATAAATATAATTCAACGAACAATTTATTTAATCATTATCATAAGTAGTGTAATTAATCTTTATGCTTAGGAAATACCTATGCCTCTTACTTCACAGCCTACTACCACTTGCTAAATGATTATTAATATCATTAATACTATTATTATTTATCTGTTATAGGATTTGGGTGTGTCTAGTATGACCAAAAGACCAACCAGTATCGTTTTAATAAAACCACATCAAGACTTCCAGGAATCGTATGAAGAGTGTGTCGATACGGTCAAGACTCTGCCTCGTCCTATTTAATTCTCAAGTAAGCTGGTTGCAGCTTGCCATTTAAGAGAAAGAATTTGCATAAATTTTATTTCCTATTCAACAATCTTTCACGATTTTAAACTCATCTAAAAAAAAGGTAAATAAATAGGCATAATTTGGAATAGAAAAAATAGTTCTTAATTACTTTGTTATATTAGTGGAGATATTTTTTCTGATATAAGATAAACATATTAAATGAATATTTTTATCTATTTGACCTTTTTGACGTTCATGTTTCTTTCCTTACACATGTAAATAACTAAGTCTTTTTTGTATTTTTGATGAATTAAAGTTCAAATCCAATAATTTTGAGCCCTTTCTCAATGTCACACTTTGAAGTTGAAACGCTTAAGCCATACTTTGAATTCAAATGAAAAATGCTTTTAGGCTTTGAATAAATTTACCATCGTTTGGAATTCCTGGATTATATTTTGAAAAAAGAGAAACAAAGCGAGCGAAAAATTTATTTCATTCTTCTTGTACTAACTTAAAATTTTGACAAGGTTTTTGTTTTCTCTTATACTCCATTGAGTAGGTCTTTTTTCCTAACATTTTCTGTAATACAATTTCAATATATTAGATATTATTATGGAAATTTAACATCAAGCAATCAAACACAGCTTGCTAAAAAGCGAGAGAGCTTTCTAGTCTAGTCTTTCTAAAAAACATTTTATCAATTCTCAATTTATAACTCTGACTTCTCATGAATTTTCAATATGTGTTCTCGACTCTGTGATGGATCAATTTTTCTTGATGTAAAAAAAAAAATTTTTTTTTTCTCCAAAAAGAGCCACAGTTTAAATTCTGGAGCTGGTTTTTTCGATATTGTATTCTGTTTTTATTTTTTGGCCGTAACATACGGCCAACGGGTTATAATAACTTGATGCCAAATGTCCATTCGTTCAGCCTAGCTGTCGCAAGGTGTACAATTTATCGACTTGATGTTTCCTGGCGGGTAGTCAAGAAATTTTAGCGCGCAATTGCTTTGCAACAAAGGCCTTTTGGTCTTCAATAGGGCGAGATGTTATCTAGCAAATTTCTCAGAAAGAGAAAAACTCCGAAGCTCTCAAAATTACATCTGTCAAAAAGCGATCTAAAATGAGTCCAAAAGTCGATAAATAAAGTAAAATATTTATTAATATTTTATTAAGATATTACAAAAGGGTTTGCGTCGAAAATTGGCATTAAATAAAAATTCTCTGTTTTTGAATAAAGACGAATGAGAAAGTTCAACAAAATCTGGTTAACCGCGATTAGTGTTGCTGTTAGTTGGTAGATTAAAATGTGGCTTGGAATTAAGTTACTTTTATCAAGAAAATATTACACCTGTATTCAAAAGAATTAGGAGCTCGTTGATGTGTTGGTGTGATAGACTAGTCGATTGAAACTCCCGGGACAGGCTTGGGAATTAACGCGGCGAGATTTAACGCACATTTAACAGCGCAAATGCACGCGGATACGGGAAATTTAACGCGTACTTCAACGATTTTAACTGCAAATCTTTCTCCGGGTACTGGGGGAAAGTGCTAAATTTACGACTACATGTTAAATTCCCCGCTCTGTCCTGGGGATCGAGGGTTAAAGGTTCCAAATGACTAGTGTGTAATTTGCTTCCACTTAGCGCAAACAATAGTTTCAATTTGATTTGGCGCTGAAAAAGTAAGACAAACAAGTGAAGGTATAGCGTTTATCCTCATTTCGAATCATCATCTCGAGTTCACTACTCAAATCCTTAAGGTCCGTTGTGTACGAGCAAGCTAAAGGTTCTTCACCAGACTGCAAGATGCTGGCATTAATGAATGCAACTGATTACCGATTTTCCATACTGAGTCGCAATTATTTCAAGGTATGTGGTTCAAACTAGTTGTACGATGTACAAGATGGTAAATAAAGGTGTTGTCCATCGGGTAAATAGCGCATTAGGGTCGAGTGTGTTCGGTTAATCTCCTTCAGATGTGGCTTTTGGGGTTATTTGTCGCCTCGACTATCGCCTACGTCCAAGAACGAACCGAAAATACCACCACACATTTCCCCATCAGGGGTCTATGCTAAGTATTCCAAAGAATTCTTGTTCGTTCTCCTTAGCATTTTCAATTTAGTCGAAACTTGTACTGTCCTAAATTGCTTCGGCTTTTTCGTATCTTCTGTCGAACTTGCTTTAGATACAAGAACGCTCAACATCCGAGCGTAGGCAGAAAGCCGAATTGTTAGCAAAAAAATCACTTCAATAATATCACACTAAGATATATAAAAAAAAACAAGTACTGAACAATGCTTTCGCTGTAATATGTAATTGTATTTCCTTCGGCAAACTGGCTCTGGTTTAACAGCACGAAGTTAAGACACAGGCGTTGGCGAAGCCGTGGGGCTTTTCCCGACCTTGCAAAATGGCAACAGGAATCGATTTGACAATACCATTTAAAACGAGCTGAAACCAAGACGGAATAGTTGAAAAACGCTTGTCAAGTAAGCGTATTGGAGGAGGACTTTCGTTAATTGAACATAGAAAAAAATAACGAAAACAAATTCCTTTGGATGATAAAAGCGTATCTGATGAAGTAACAAGCTTTCAAGTTTTTGGACTCAATATTGATCGAGTTTGCACTAAAACACTTGAAATGGAACTAGCATTCAAAATGCGGCAACATGTATTGATTAACAGCGTACAAACCCCTGTAGATATGAGACGCTGTGATCGATACTTAACGTCTAACTATTTAGATGGATGTGGGGACATTTTCGCGAGAGAAATGCATAGAAATCCTTACAGAAAATTTTTTGAAGCTCAAGTTGCTCGCAATTACTATTCAGGATTGAATTTGTAAGTTACTCTTAACGCAAAGCTCACACAACATATCTATCTTATCTTAATAATTCATAAAAACCGGTTGTTTTTCATTAATTTTGTTCGTCCCTTTTTGCATACCGAGAGAATATTTATTTTTCATATCGCTGGAGTTAATGATGTTTTTTATTAACGTAGTATTCGTACTCTTTTTCAGCGATAATTGATTGAGAAAGGCGAGACCAACGACAGGTGTGACAGAGATACGAGCGAAAGAGGTTGGACTTTGCCTTTGCCAAGTGAAGGAAAACTCCTCGGTAAAGCACTATGCATGTTCATTCACTTCAATAAAACTGCTAGAGATTGCCTCTTCAAGTCTTTCATCCCTCTTAACTGCTTTTGAATTCTTATTCGCCCAAATAATCATTTACTGAAATATTATCTAGGGGAAAAAATTAAATATTCACCAAGCTTGTAAGAGCGAATGGTGTTTAATACCTTTAAAGCTAAGGCACAAAAAAAGGCGATTCCATTGTACGGCCGCAAGACAAACTACTGTAGAAACTGTAGAAACTGTATAATTATCCTTGTGTTTACTTTTTCGCTTTAAAATCACCTGTCACTACATATACTTCTAAGCTTTTCTGAAACCAGTGAACAATATACCACATGAATAGCACCATATGACCGGCGTCTCGATTCCTATTGGAAGAACTCCTTTGAATTCGAATTTGCATAACGCTAGTCTCATGTTTATTGTTTTGACGCTAGAACGCCCACAGAATTTTGCAGTTGGACTAGAGCCTTCGAGACATCGACTTCGATCGATCGCCGTGTGACTAACTTTGAACCATTTTGAGGGCTTCTCTCGTTACATCTTTCCGTACAATGGCTCCATCTGGCCGCTGTGCTATGGCGCTGCTAGCCTTAGTAGCATTCATAATGTTTAGCGTGGCTGCAGTTTTGTTCTATCTCGGCAAATACAACGACAAAAGCCCGATGTCAGACTTCTACAATCACTCAGTCCCTGATTACGGATACGAGAAATACAAGCTGGAGATCACACCCTCTTGGTGGACGTGGTGGATCTGGGCCGTCGTCTTCGGATGGCAACTGCCATGGATCTTCTACTCCTTCATCAATCCCTGCCGCAAGCATCCGCCAAGGGTCTTCTCCGTGTCCTTTTTCATCATCGTATCGATCGGTTTTGGATTCACTGCCGGATGGGTTCTTCTGTGGGCGCGCGAGTTGATCGAGGCAGCATTCGGTTTTATGGCGGGAGCGTCCCTCTGCATGTACGTCTCGCTGGCAATAATCTTCTATCGAGTGAAAGACCTGTACGAGACGACCAAGAGATTTCCGAGCGGCGATCACTTGGCGATTCAACTTTTCCTCATCAACGGCTTGGCCCTGTTCGCTTCTTGGGCGACTTACTCCACCTTTCTGCACCTTGGGATTGTTCTTTACCACACTGTCAAGATTGAAGACCACATTGCAACCACCATCGTCCTTGCAGGAATCTCCTCCATTCTATTCTTCTGGTTCATGCTCGACAACTTTGTCTTCTACAACTACACGCTCTACACTTTCACCGTTTACCCAGCGATGCTGGTTGGGTTTACAGGCACCTTCGCTCGATTCTGGGACGAAAAGGAGCGTAACTCGATCTTCAACGTCGTCTTGTTGGGAGTATGTGGCCTGCTCGCGCTTTTGAAAATCCTTTTTATGATTTGCAGAACTTGTTTACGAAGAAAAAGGCATCGGTCACACAACATGACGGATGATCAATACGACATGACTCCCTACTAATCTCGCTCAGAGAATCAAATCGTGGGAAAACCGACTGTGTTCCGATCGAACCATTCTTTTAGTAGCTTCGAAAAGGAGATTGAAGCGCATACTTACGATGTTACAATGTTTATTGGAATGAGAGAATTTTTTGTTGATAAAAACTGCTCAAGACAAACACAGACTCGTTCAAATGATTACGATCGCAATGAATATTCAAGTATTCAAGTCCAAGATTGCATGCGAAGACTTTCAACTCACAATGGACCAAATCATTTATTCCTTAAAACAAAAAAAAAAAACATTCTCATGACTGCAGGAATATATTCATAGAGGATTTTTTCTTTTTCGTTTCTTTATTTTTATTTATATTTTTTTAAGAAGCTAATTTTCTTTTAGACAGAAACTAATTTGTTGACTCTCCATGAACGCTGAATTTTTGTCAATTTTTTTTGAAGAAAGAATAATACCCAATTATTTAATCCTAAAGTAAAATCGATGCTGTTTTTCACGATCTTATTACGCAATTAAACCAGTAATCAGGCATAAATTTAAGTTATATCCAAGCTAAAGTTTCTAGGACTTTCAAGGTTAAAGTTGAAAAAAGCGCGCGACTATTTCTATTGTAAATATTAGTTTAAATTCCATACCCCAGGTGTCTAGAAGTCGCTAGTCTTGTGTTATTTGTGTAGGATTCGCTAGAGTAGTTGAGCGACGCATTGCGTACTTCCCGAGCACTTGGATAAAAAGCATTTAGTGACGTTATTTCGTGCTTGAACGATACAGTCATAAAATAAAAACATTAGATACGAGAAATATAGAAGTTTAGCTCATTATGTGGAGTGATTCCAAGAAATGTGGTCGCTGTTTTAGCACAGCACTGTGGTTTTTAAGGCACTTAATTGTTATGTAATTTGCGTTTTTGCGCCATGTTTTCATGAGAATCTCTCGACGGAAACGGGAACGTGAACAGCTCTCCAGAAGAATCCAAAACCGATTAGATTGAAGATTAAGCCCGCTCAATCGCGACAAGAGTTCTACCAAGCAATCAATAATTGTGGCTTACTTTGAACGGATGAAGTATCCCATGTCAATACCACTAATTTATCTAAGACGTTAACAACTCGAAAAGCGATTAGACGCAAAGAATACACGCTATTCATAAAGCCACCACTAATTTGCATAAATCACTAAGCTCAAAATATTTTGAAAACATTTTGACTTCACATGAAAGAGC
>WUAP02089001.1:0-16944 GCA_015163945.2 Stichodactyla helianthus
GGAAGGGGGACGGGGACGGGGATGGGGATGAAGATGGGGACGGGGATGGGGATGAAGATGGGGACGGGGACGGCATTGTTCGTAGTGAGTGATGGTGGTAATGATAATGGCAATTTAATTCCTTGTAATTTCAGACCCTCGAAGTGTTAACGTATGAAATAGTAATGCAGATAGCCCCAGGAAAGGTTATCCATTAACCATAAGTTTACTTTCCTTGTCTATATCAGTTTAATTCTTGAATTATTTTTCTTATTTTCTGAAAATGATGTCTCTCCTATTTCCAGGTCGTCTTTTCAGGAAAACTTGTGTCGGTGTTTATGACAGCATTAGCCAAGGTATCATTTAGTATTCTTACGTTTAATCTGTCCATATAAAGTAGATTTCATATGACTGTTAAAAAATCACAGATCAAGGCACGGTCACGGTACAGAAAAGATACATCAGTTAAACCAATCATAATGCGCGAGGTAACCCCTCATCCAAACCCAATACAAGAACACAGCACTGTCACATCAGCAATTCTTGCCTTAGTTTTGACAGTCATACCAACAATTACTCAATCCTTTAACAAATCGTCAATTGATTTTCATGTTGGTTTGTGTACGGTCTAGCTTGCTTCACGATGTCAAGATCTTGTACATAGAGCTATCCTCTGTTGCAGTAAAGTAGTCAGACAAAAACCGGTAAGTGTAATGATTATTTCGTCTTTCGTTCGTTTGTTTGTTTTGGGATGTCCAATTTAGCCATTTTCCCTGGTGATCCTGCCATCCCCATGCAAAAAGCCATCAATAGGGAATGCTAGTTTGCACTCAGCTGGTAAAGTTATAACAGGCATCATTCGAAAGAGCATGCTAAGAGTAGTAAATAAGCTAATTTTCAGGGTCCTCGCATAAATACCTGGGAAGTTACAGCGCTTTAAATTTAGAAGGATTTGAATGTGAAACACAGCCAAGGAATGACTAGCCTCGTTTTCATGTTTTTGACACATTTGAAATGCTTATAACTTTGCAGCGATTTATCATTATGCTTTAAAACTGTGTACATTTACTAATTCACTGATGGTCTTTCATGTGAAGACGAAATATTTCAATTTATTAATTTTTTGATTTATGCAAATTAGCAGCGGCCATTATTGCATAGGGTCTATTATTATAATTGTCTTGTAATGCATATCGTGTATTGACAGCCTTATTTGGTTATATTTTATGTCATTAGGAGTTGCTGTCAGATCCTGAATGTTACGATGATCTTGTAACGCGAGCGCAGGAATTAATTCAACTTCTCAAACTCCCCAAGTAAGTATAGTTTGATTGGTTTATCGAGTACCAGTGCATTAATCATTAGATATGTCAGATATTAAAGCGAATAATCCAAATCACAACCAGCTGAGCGGGGAAAAATTCTCTAACCAGTCACAATCCGTTATGATTTTTCATGGTCGGTCCTATGTTCAAGCACAATTTTCAACCTGAAAACAATTGGAAATTTAATCCGATGTATTTTGAGGCCTAGAAAAGTCCAAAAACTATTAAACAGAGTGAAATTTTATCTTTGTGTTATCCAAAAACCACGCGAGAAATGAAAGCAAAGAGTGAGGGCCGGAGGTTTTGTCCAACATTGCTTTGCGCAATAGTAGATTTAATGCTTTGCGCAGCTAGTTGTTCGCTCAGCTGGAATGTTTAAATCAAAACCAAAATGTATGACTCGCCCAGATTAAACAAGCCCAGAATGCATTAGGGTCCAAGTGCTTCCCCACAGGCATCCCACTAAACAAAGATATAGTTATAATTTTACATGATATTATTTGTAATTTATATCATAGTGTCGCTCCTGTTATTCTCTGCCCTGATTCAGAATGGATGACTGGAAGGTGCGTAAAACCATTAGATAATGGGTATCTCCAGGTGGGTGGGGGAGTGGATTGAGGAGGGGGAGATGCTATTTCAGAACTCGAAATAGCGGACTACCGATGGCAAAAATACAGGTCAATAATGTTACTAATGGCAAGATGTAAATGCCAAATTTTACCGAGGTGTTGCTTCCGATTATTGTGCTGTTGATAATCCTGGTGATGTGTTCTCACCCCTTTTTCCTCTTCTCATCTCAGGTGGCACAGAGACAAGAATACCTCACTTCCTCTCTTACTTCAAACCACTAAAATGGTGGTTTCGTAGAAATAACTGATACAGGTGAATTATTTATAGAATAATTTCCATACGAAGAAATTTAGGATTTTACTGAGTGATTTCGGTGTGAGTGAAAATCGTACAAGGTAAAGTAACACTGAATTGCCTTCTTATTTTCCTACGTTTCAGCTAGTCCCAGAAATGTAATGTGATCACAGTCTTTCCCTCCCAAAAACCAACTTTAATTCACTGAGTTTAGTTGAAGTGATTATTTTAAAATGTCGATCAAAAAAACCCCGGTAGGTTCGGGTGCTTCGATCTTGCTTGCTTTTTAGTTCTGTGTCTGACTGACTGACTGTCTGTCTTTCTGTGTGTCCGTCTGTCTGTCTGTCTGTCCATTCGTCCGTCTGCCTGTATGTCTGTCTGTCTTTCTGTCTTTAAGTGGGCATTTTTCGGGGGGGGGGGGGGCAGCAAGAAAACATATAGAGAAAAATAGACTAACATGTTAATTTAAATACAATGAATATGAAAACTAAATGGAAAATGAATTTATAGAAATGACCAGTTTTACAGAATGGACTTAAAATTAAATACTGTCAAAAAATATTTTTAAAATAAACGAACCATAATGCAAAAGCAAATTTTCTTTATTTCTGTACATTTTCGCATAGGTTGACCATACTTAATCGAACGCTAGTTTGTCGTTCCTGTACACATCGTATTCAATTTCGCTATCATTCTCCTATTGGATTCGTATCCGACTCGCATTCGATTATTTTTGTTCGCGTTCTTCTCGTTTTTTACCCCGCTATCATTCTCGTATTCAATTCGTATCCAACTCTCTCGCATCACTTCCTTTTTCGTTCGTTATATCATTCTCGTCTTCCATTTTTTGGTCATTAACGGACGTCTCCATTCGATCATCTCTGGTTCTTACACCATAACCGTATTCAGCTCATACAAGTGATAATAATATTCGTCTAACTCTTGTATTCGATTCTTTGTCGTATTCCAGCATTTTTCCCCATTACTATCGCATTCAATCATCTCTTATTCCAACAACTTTCTTGTATTCGATCTTTTTTAAGGTCATTTCGCACACCTTTTCCCTATGATTGATGCAGTTTCTCGGATAAGTGCGACAATCCGTGGAAGCAATCTTTTACCCATTAATCCTAATTTGCTTCACTTTTGATCATTGTTTGGATGTTTCCAGTCACACCTTCCTTCCTTCCTCCATAATCTCCATTAAAGACATGCCCTTTTTGGTTCTTGCTTTTGTAATGCTGTTTATCTTGAAATATCCAAGCAATATCCGGTCTTGTACCTATTGTCTTAGTGGGGTACAAGCTGAGCTTCATCACGAGTTCTATTAATAGACATAGGTGTCTATTGTGACGAGGTCCTGAGGAGGTATTCCTGGTTTTGCTTACTGCCAATGGATTGCTCTTAGACATGAGTATGAGTGCTATGCTTCGCATTAGTGTTTGTCTGGTGCCTACTATGACCCAGTCCTTTCCGAGGTAGATGTCCCGGATGGTGGGGTATTAGTTTAGCCTCATGGCCATGACCTCCCGGTCCTCCAGGCAAAGCCTCCAAGAGAACAGCAACCGATAAAAACACAAAATAAACAATAAACAATATACATCCAAGCCGTTTATCCAGATTCCATTTGTTCAAATGAATGACTATCAGAGTTACAAAAACTGTCCCAAATAAACACAGTGCCGTGTAGATGATGTGACCACTTTGGATTAGAACGACGCTGTTTGGGTGGACGATAGTCGTAGCTAAAAACCAAGGAAGCCCAAGACAGAGAATATCAAATATATTACTACCAATACAGTTAGCTAGTGCCATGTCCCCCATGCCGTGTTTGGCAACCACTAGACTGGAAACGACATCCGGGACACTAGAGCCGGCGGCTAGAAGGGTTAACCCCATGATGCATTCTGGGATGCTTAAGGTCTCGCCTATGATTGACACAGTCCATACTAAGACGTACGATATCATCGCCATCCATACTATTGATACGAGAAATGTCACTGGATACCACGCCTCCCATTTCTTCTTACGACAATCGGGCATTGTGACGTAGAAGGCTGTGTGGAGTGGCAGCATAACGAACCAGAGGGACCTTCTTAGTAGGGGCTCAGGCATGTGGAATGGGGACGAAGGCTCGAATCCGTGTACATTGGACCTCTCCTGCTCTATTTCTTCTGCTGGTTTCGATTTTTTTTCTTCAACTTTTCTCGTTAGCTTGTGATTCTCTTGGTCGTCAGATTGGTTTGTATTCTCTCCTGAGGTATCGTTAATTGTACTGTTTTCCTTATTTGGGGTCATATTTTGAGTATCTTCATCTTGCGAATTTCTGTGACTGTTAATAAACTTCAAAGGGTCATCCATCTCAACCATTTCCATTCCTTTGTGGATCTTAAAACACTTACAATAACTACTACAAACCTTCTCGAACAGTTGTTCCAATCTAGTATTAAATACCATAATAACAACATACAAACTATACATCAATGGAAAGATCAAAGCCTCATAAAAATGGACCACATTGTCTTGTATGACTATCAACAAACCCGTTAAATGCGCTACATAAACAAACGAGTCTCGGATAAGAGGCCACACGTTAAGGGTAATGGTCATCCCAGCACATAATCCACAGACGGCCGTTATGAAGAGAATGTTGAACATTGTTGAACCTATGATGGTGCCCAGGCCTATATCTCCTTCATCCATGAATACAGACGCGATAGCTATGCAGAGCGTGGGCATGGAACTACCAGCCGCCATGAATGTTGCGCCTGCAACGTCGGTCGGGATACGTAGTCTGAATAGAAAAGAAGAAGCATGTCAGAAGTATTTAGCGCGCTACGTTGTCAAACAAGTCCTTTAAGGTGCGGTAATACGAGCAACAAAGTCGTGCAACTCGTTGCGCAACAATGTTGCGTTGCAAGTCAAACAAGTCCTTTAGCGCGCTACTTTGTCAAACAATCCTTAGAAAAAATTATAGTAACTCTGGCTGCCAGTATTTTTCTAGAAAGCAGCTTGGATCGCTATTACTGAGATCACAGGGAGAAGCATTCCTTACCTTGTGCAAAGCTTTTCCAACGAGGCACAAAAATAGTGATCACACAGAATAGCCAGAGCGACGAAGCAGTAGAGACTGATGAGTAAATGAACGATGACAGCACCATTTCTACGTTCTTCTAGTGTGAACAGCGCGTCATAGTGCAGCACACTGATCACAGAATGTTTAGTGAAGGTACAGTTATAGAAGTGTGGTCTGTGATGACGATGGATGTGCACCACGCCAAGTTTACGCTCGTGTCTCTCTAGTGTTTCCATGGTTTCCCCAGCGAGGAAAGTCTGGCATAAGATAAAAGAGATTTGTACGAAAAAATTATGAGATTGTGTGAGAAACCCTTATCTTAAAGCAGATTTCGTACGACTGTGAAAAGCTCGCTGCACGATCGGTGCCGTAAGGCGTGCCTTGCCGCGACCGTGATGTTTTCTAGAATTTTGACGTGTGGGGTAAAGAATATTTTTAAGCTTATCATCGGAAGATTATTGAACTGTGCTTTACCTTAATAATTGATATGCTCAGGTTACCTTGTCTCTCCCAACGAGGACATGGAGGACTATCATGTATTGCACGATGCTACGTTGCCTGCGAGGTTGTTTACAGCGGGGAAATCGTACCGTGTGTCCATCCGTGCAACTGTTGCGCGCGACGTCGCAGAAGTAGAACTCGATTCTACTTCTGCGCAACAGTTGCACGGGTGGATACACGTTGCGCTTTCCCCGTTGCAAGCAACGTCGCATCGTGTGTCCGAGCCTTAAGAACTTCAAAAAGGGCATTAAGACGACGCGGTACTTTTCCCAACGAGCGATTTTATTATCTTTTTATATCTTCTCATCTTTTCCATCGTGTAGTGAAACTATTTGAATTTCAGAAAACCATTTGACGAAACTATTTGACTTTCAGACGATAACAGGTTACGGTTAATGCTTTCGTTGCTAATCGATTGATGATCAGTTATTCGGTTTGCTAACTAAATCCATACTGGCCAGCCAGCATGCTCCATTTCTTTTAACGAGCGGAGTTGTCTGAACGATCGGTTGAGGCAAAAACACAGGCGAACCATCAAATAGGTGACCAAGAAGCAAGTCCAGATATCGAAAAAACTTGATTTTTTTCCTTTTCGTTTCATTTGTAGTTCCATTTAGTGGGCTTTCATTTATTATGGGGAGTGGGGGGGCGGGCAAAATTTTGGGCCTTGGCTCCCCCCCCCCTGTGGAGAGTAAAATTATTGTGCATGTTATTTCCTATCGCAACCTTTTTCGCCAAACAACTAGTGCTACAAAGAAAATTTTGATAGAATGACAGAACTAATAGTGTAATAAAAATGTTCATTAGAACACCGTTATCTCGATCATCAACGCGGAACCTTTGTCACCTAGATCAGTTATTGACCAAGCTTGTTCGGTCCGGATGGGGGATATTGGTCGAGTTCTTTTTACGTGTTTATATAGACCGAGCTAGTAGGGCTTGGTCAATAAATGGTTTACCTTATAGACATGGTAAGCAAAATTATCGAAAAAGTCCGTAACCAACCAATCAAAATGCTCCATTTACATCCGCACCGACTTGCCATATAAAAAATGTTAGACTCTCTTGGAAGATCAAGTCTTTTCAACTGGGTTTTTAACTGATAATTTTACTTTGACCTAAACTGGATAAGTGTTTTCCTTTGCGATAAGGAATTACAAAGCGCACATCTAACAATTTATATTTGTACGTTCTTTACTATGATTTAAAAAGCTAACTATGCTACGTGATCTAATTGTCTATTACGTTCTAATTCTTTGTTTATGGAATACATCTTAGAGATGTTATTTCCGGTGAATGTAACGGGAAATATACTGACTTCTGTACTTGTGACCGATTTGCCTTGATTTTCATTTGTGAGAGCAGGTGCAGTCCGCTATCTTGCGGCTCCCTTTGGTCATTCATAGATCCCCTCAAACAATAGCTCCACCAGTCGGGGCGTCACAGTTTTCCCAAAGGAATATGGCAGGTCCGACAAACAACAACATAAACCTTTCAATTTCAGGGAGATTTTTAGCTTTTATTGCCAATGCTTCAAATGTATTCTTAGGATCAATAACTCCCATTCCAACCATATATGTTATTTAGCACTCAACATTTGTTTTGGTGTTGTAACCCGATAAAATGTTTTGGCTTGTTGGACGTAGCGACAGTTACCATGGAGCAGTGGAATTATGAATTATCTAGAGCTGTAGTTGCTTTCTCGCGTTGGGTCAGTAATGGAACGTGTTAAATTATGTTCCTTAGGCAGTTAATACAAGAAAGTGACTCGATATAAGTCGCCACAATAAGAAACAAGAAATACATAGCTAGAAAGCCCACACCAATACGAACATCAAGCAGCCACTTGTTCAAATGAATCAACAATATCGTACAAAGAATGCTGCCAATCAACATGGCGGACGTGAAGAATATGTTCTCACTTTGGATAATAACAGGCTGGTTGGGCTGTAAGAAAGCGCTCTTGATCAGCCATGGGATTCCCAAACAGAGCATGTCAAAGACGTTACTTCCTATGCAGTTCGACACAGCCATGTCCCCGCTTCCTTGTTTGGCAACTACCAAGCTAGCAATGGCGTCTGGGAGACTACTGCCCGCAGCGAGGAAGGTCATGCCCATGACGCATTCTGGGATAGTATAGGTATACCCGATGATAGCAACCATCCATACTAGGAAGTACGACAGGAGAGCCATCCATAAGACGGCTATAGTGAAGGTGACCAAGTAGAATTTGCGCCATGTTTTCCTCCTGCAGTCTGGGATGGTGATATAGAAGAGGATAATGGATGGTAGGGTGAATGCCCAGAAAAGTTTGGCGTACTTGCCTTCTGGGGGCTTCAGGCGGGATTTGGGCGTCTCGTGGAAACCCCAGTCATCAACGTTGTGCTCGTCGTCGTCTTCTTCCGTTTTTTCTCCTTCCTCGGCATTTTCTTCTTCTGCTGTTTTCTTGTCGCATTTTGTCAGTTTTTGCATCACCTTGTGACAGAACCTCTCAGTCTTGTCATTAAAGTACATTATTATAATGTAAATCGAGTATACAATTACAAAAGCCAGTCCTTCGTACCAATAAACTTTGTTATCATAAATAGATACCATAAGGACGATGACACTAACGATATACACGAAAGAGTCTCGAGTAACGGGATACCAAGCCAATTCTAGCACCGCTCCTGCCCCGATTCCGCATAAGGCGATGATAAAAAGAGTGTTAAAGATCGTTGAACCAACAATCGTACCCAGACCGATGTCTCCTTCAGTGAAGAAAATCGATATTATGGAAATGAAAAGCGTTGGGGCAGAACTTCCTACCGCCATGAAGGTTGCGCCGGCCACGTCGGGTTTCAGACCAAGACATCGACTGATCTGGTTCAAGGAAGCCACGAAAAAATCTTCACAGACAACAGTAAGAGCACAGAATATATGAAGAGAAAAAATCAAGTGCAGAAAAACACCGCCGTGGAAGCGTTGTTCTTGGGTTAGAACGTCTGGCGGGAATTCTTCGATATTTGGCGGCCTGCACGCGGTAGAACAGTCGTCTTCATAAAGCTGATCAAAGGATGACATCGTGACACACGACGATGAGTTTTCTTTTTCCTTATAGCAAGGGTTTAGATCTGCCGTCGACAAAAATATTCGTAGATTCTCGGATTCAAAATAAAGACACGAAGATGTCTTCGTAATGCTTAGTATCTTTCAAGTTCGTAAGGAGTTTTTCAATCGCAGTGCGACTCCTTATGAACTTGATATCATTGATATGATAGATTTTCCCTCTGACTACTTCAGTAATTTAAACCAGTGGAGAATGTGTGTCCCTAACAAATACGTTGCTGGAGAGGTTCCTCGAAGCCGTTGCTCATCAGCAGAATGTAATACCGTGTTTCGTTCGTTTGCTTTCGTCAAATTCCGAGTTTTTCCTCAACATTCGCCATGTTGCCGGCCGAGAATCGAAAATGAACTCCAAAATTAAGACAAAACGTTGTGACAAGCCTCACACTTTTGACATTCTAGACCACTGAGATCAGATTCTTTTTCCAAAACAAAAAAACAAAGAGGGCGATCCAGGCAAATCCTATCAAAGATATGCGGAATCTTGACCCTAAATCTACGAGAAGATCGAAGGTCAACGAGATCAAATGGCAACGTACTGCGCTGTAGTTTCGCATTCACCTTGATTGAGGGATACATACACATTTATGATAACAGGTGGAGGAACTTGCTTCGAAAACGGGTGACCATTGTTGAATAACATCAGCAAACATTTTAAGGTGACAACTAGACAGGTATTTTAGTCATGTTTAACTCCACCTTTAATCTACTTCAAATTGAAGGAAAAAGGTTTCAGCTCAGTCGTGATGAGAGTGGGTAAACTACTGTATCTCTTGTATAACAAGTTTTATTCAATTTCCTAGATTGATCATCGATTTCATGTTCACGCTCCTGTATTGAACAAATAATAGTGCATATTTGATGTCATCCAAAGGTAAGACCGATACCTTGTGTAAGAATGCATGAGGAATTGACTTCTGGTACCGCGACTCTCAAATGGCTTTCACTTCCGAACCAATCAGAAAGCACAAAAGCCTACTGGCTGGTAAATGCTAGAATAACAATAAGACTAAACCTCCAATGTGTTCTAGTAGGTTGGTGCGATGTTATTGCCTGCGAACTTAATTGCCACGGGGAAATCGCATCGTGTGTCCATCCGTGCAACTGTTGCTCGCGACGTCGCAAAGAAAGTAGAATCGATTTCTACTTCTGGGACGTCGCGCGCAACAGTTGCACGGATGGACAAACGGTGCGATTTCCTCGCAAGGAACGTCGCATCGTGCAACATACGATAGTTCTCCATGTCCTCGTTGGGAGGAGCAAGCTAACCTGAAATCAGTTATTAAGGTAAAACAGAGTTCAATAATCTTCCAATGATAAGCTTAACACACCCTTTTTAAGGGGTAAAAATATTGTTTACCCCACAGTAATGATGATTGATTGTATTTTCAATAGTTAAAATAAAGTAAAATTTCTAGAAACAGAAAACGCAAAACAAATACCCGCCTCAAAAATAGATACTAAGATGAATGCTTCTAGTGTTTTAAGATTTATATTTTCTCTTTCATGCACAAAATTTATTGAACGTTAATGTCGCTTCGTCAGACTCCCTCGGCCCCCCACGTTTCGCTGCTTATATAGAGCGGTTTTCGCTGTATAAGTGAGAAACGTACGATAAGTGATTTGCTGCACGTACACGATACGGTATGCACTACCACTGAAATGGCTTCCCATTGTGTTCTTGTGAATCATCCAATCACAACTCGTAGTTACGGTTACGGTAAGAGTACGATACAGGTTCAGCAAGGAATTTGCCGTATCGTTTCTCACTCATAGGAAATCCGCTCTATTCAGATACATATACACGAATAATACCAGATTAACAGTAACTACCACTTGCTCAATCGGCCGTGCAACTAGGGTATCATGTGGCATTCTGTCACTGCTATAAACACATAAATGAGCTTAAAAATTATTTGTGCAAGAGCGCTTTTTATAAACCCTTTTATACTCTCTATGGAAAAGGCGGTGAAATTTGTTTCTCTGTATTTCTGTTAGAACCTGTAGGATCTAAAGTAACGTCCCAGCAAATTCAAGGGTTGAAACTGAAATCACTCTTCTCTTGTGTACGATTGTTTTAACCGCAAGAAGTCAACATTTTCTGCTCTCTTCACTTGAATCATAACAATTATCAAAGACTTGGTGAGGCCATTGATAGGCTATTCCAGTTCTTCTAACACTCACCTTCTCTTGTGGAAGAAATCCAAGCACCAGCTTGCCTTCTGTATTCACTCGATGTTTCCAACTGCGTAGGATTTTTCAATCCCTGTTCCTTGTGGACTTTTTATAATTATTGTTTCAAATAAAATAGTTTATTTTTGTTGACTTTTGATCTTTTAGATATAAGGAGTGTTTCCATTGACGCGGTTCATTGCTTGGCTATTTCATCAACTGGTACCAGTAACTTTGTGCCAATACACCTGCGCTTCTTCCAAAACAACAAGAATACACTAAACATTTGTCGCAAAAACATTTGTTTTATTTTTCAATAATATGATAGTGATAGTGGTAGTGCTTAGATTAAATGATGGGTGTGTGTTCCTCCAACGAGAAAATTAATGTACCGTTCCGTTCCGTGGGCTCTTATGATTAACGATGTCGATCGGTTATCTTTCTTCCCAAACAGCCAAAATGTACTTTTATTGAATTTTTTAAAAGCGCTATTTTGATTTTTGAATTATTACTCTTGCGTGAGAAATCTGAGGTCGCTTTTAAGGCCCGTTTACAGTAGCAATTTTGTCGCGCAACTTGAGCAGCGATTTTATGGCAACACATCGCGCACAAGTCGCCACCAATTCGCCTTTCTAAAATTCAAAGAAAGACTGGGCACGAACTCTATCGCGTCCCCAAAATCGATCCCAGAATCCAGTGCAAGATGGCGGCACTCTTTGGTTTTGTCCCCAAATTCAGCCCCGCAATTCTGTGCGGCACGAGTTCGTTCCAGGCCTCTGTTGAATCTCGGAAAGGCGAATTGTGCGACAAAGTTGACAGTGTAAAAGGGCTTTTACAGTGCATTTAAAAAACTTTTTACCGAGCAGATTCCGAAGTTAGTTCGGAAGTTGCGAAGTTCCCTGGGGAACGTCGCTATTTCGTGGCGAAGTTTGTTTTGAATTTGCGAACTTCGATTTGAACTTCTAAACTTCGATTTGAACTTGGGAACTTTGAAGGAATCAAAACGCGTTGAATAAGAAGCTGTATCCTGCGAGCAGAGTCTCCTTAGCATTCTGCTCGCAGCTGAGGGTACTTTGTGTAAATAATCGGCGGTTAAGACAAATAACGAGCTATGTAGTTCAGTTGAGTTTATATTGGCGAACACAAAACAATTCTGAACGGACTTTGCGAGCAGGGGTAGACTCGTTATCGGGTCTTGGAGACTTCTCAAGCTTTCGAATTTTTTTTGAGTGTTGAAGAGGTAGCAGCGACTCGTTTCTCAATTTCTCTATCTGGTTACAAGGCAAACATGAACATTATCGATCTCTTTCTGATACACCAGTTTCAGTTAAGGTTTGTTCTTGTCGTAAATTGACTCGCTATCAATCTGTCCCATTAGATGGTATAAGAGCTATCCTTGAGGTCTTTCTTGAAGCTGAAGCTTCAGCCCTTGTTTGAATTCCATCTGCGCCGACCGTTCGAGCAAAGTTCCCAAGTTCAAATCGAAGTTGCGAAGTTCAAATCGAAGTTCGCAAATTCAAAACAAAGTTCGCCAGGGAACTTCGCAACTTTCGAACTAACTTCGGAATCTGCTCGGGAAAAGTTATATTAAATGCTCTGTATGAGTTGTGGAATAAAGAGGAGTACGGCAGAACTCTGTCTGCTTGCCTGTGTTCGCCATCAAAATTCTTTGTCCACCATCTTGAATTTCGTCGTGTTGTCGAAATGCTCTCAAAAATAGAATGAAGATGATGTTTGCGGTTAGAGGATTACCAGCTAAACAAAATGGAGTAACGACCAAGGCAACGGAATTGGAGACGAACAGGACAATCTGAAAAGAAAAGACAATCCTTTGCGCGTTGGATTTCTTGCATGTTAAGAGGAGAAATGTCGGGAGAAATATTCAAAATTCGTTTATATTTCGAAAGATTGACTTCGTCTGTGTGAACTAACATGCACGTGAAGTAACAGAAAAATATATAATATATTTCCCAATAAGATAAACTGATTTTATATTTCAAACTGACAAATGTTAACATCAATAAGAGCACTTTCAGATACATTTTACGTTTAATAATATTTTATAAATGTATGAATTTAAAAAATAAGTTGATAAAAGGTTAGTTATTCGCCATATTGAGAAAAGATTCAGTTGCCAAAACGTTTTTCTAAGCAGTTCCACCACTCGCTCCATTTGTCACGGAGAAACTAGATTGTGTTTTCTTGTCCACTTGGGTTTCTGTTTTATGGTTAAAGTCTGCTGGCCATTTGTCACCTGAACTCTCGGCTCTTTCTGGTTGAGTCCCAAGCCCACCTGTTTCTATAGCAACGTTTGACGACGAATGTTGTGCGGGCTCAAAGAAAGGATCATCTTCTAGTGGCAGAAGACGGTCGATAAATCGAGTTGCTTTCTTCGAAGCTGCTTTAACGGTCTTGTAGACACCCCATCCGGAAAGCACTGGTAAAACCAGGACCCCAAGAGTTGCTCCACCAATCACCGATAGTCGTCTAGTGAAAGCTGATGACCTTTGGAGTTTGTGATATGTATGCATCTCCCTGGCGAGAAGCACTGGAGGGCTGAATAGTCCTACTGTAACTAAGGCTCCTAGTGCGGCTGCACCTGTTCCTATGGAAACAGAGGCAAATAGAAAAATTGTTGAAAATAATACTCGAACAATAAATAGTCAACCAATCACTGTAGCACTGTTCATGAATAGTGGAATACGTCTTGTCCCACAAACACGATCATATACTGCCTGTTTTCGCAAAAGTTTCTTGCATTCTCTTATTTGTATATATAGAATTTTGAAATTCCGAGACAAATGTACAAATCTGCTTGTGATCAGAATCTTAGCTGTGCAGTTTTCTAGAAGCTTTTATTTGTCTTGTTGGACGTAGCAATAGCAACTATGGAGTTCGGGACTATAAATGAGGTGATTTTTGAGAAATGTCTTTCAACCATGAGACCATTCTCAAATTGGTTTGGAAGGCCACAAAACAATGGATTAAAGTCAACGATGGAGTAGAAAAAATGCAGTGAATACTGACACACTTATCCCGAACTATCATTGGATGCAGTGGCGGATTTAGGGAAAGGGTGTTGGCCGGTGTAAACCCCGCTAAAGACAGGAAAATCGCCTTCTGCACTACTTATAACTGTGTCCTATTCGCTCGGAAATACTGCAGGTGAACCTCCCTAACACATACACACAAAAAGACAGGAATGTGCCCTTCGTACTGCAATAGTGCCTCTTTCACGGGTGCACTTTCGACTTGAAAACATTGTTTCGTGATCATTCAAGCGAATTCACGGAAGACCTCTTCAGACGCCCGTGTCGATCTTTAATAACATTGTTACTGAGTTCTAAGATTGAATGCATCGTATGAGTGGGTAGTGTGACTTTGAAATTGCTTCAATGACTGTGGTTTGATTGTTTCCTTCTTTCTGATTGGTTCAGAGTGATAGCGTTTGATGGTCAAATAGAACTTCCCATTAGAGCAGTTTTCGTATGACTGAAACGTCACGGCACACGGCGCTGTCACGGTTCGAAGTTGATGACTCTGCTGAGCCAATCACAGCGTGCGACGTTACTGCTCTATTCCAGGGGTGGATCCAGAATTTTTCAAGGGATGGGTCAGTGCACCCGTGAAAGGGGCGCCATGGCAGTACGAAGGGCACTCCTGTCTTTGTGTGTGTATGTGTTGGGGAGGTTCACCCGCAGTATTTCCGAGCGAATAGGGCTCAGTTATAAGTAGTGCGGAAGGCGATTTTCCTGTCTTTAGCGGGGTTTGAACCGGCCCAACACCCTTTCCCTAAATCCGCCACTGCATCCATTGATGTGCTTAGACGGCAGCGCACCATCACGGCACGTCCGTGTCGTGGATTTTCCAAAGTGATACAAAAACTGCTCTAATGCAGTTAATCTAAGTCTACTCCAATACCTATAACAATGCTTCCAACAAGTGGAACTCCGACTACCAATCCGGCACTGTAACCCACGTAGTTAGCAATTCTTCTTCTCTTGCTGAATGTTTTGCTCCCATACAGTGGACACTCAAACATGTGAAGGCCTTCGTTGCATTTCTTCCTACAAAGCCAGCAGAATTTTGTCCGACAAAAACTACACTCTACAATGTTACATGTTCCATCGTATTTATATTTCTCTGTCAAGGTAGCGCACCTGGGGCATCTTTTGTAGTCTTTGCTATTTTTTATCCAATCTTCCTTGTCGTCCTTGGATCCTTCCTTCCCTTGCTTCAGTTCCTCTTCTGATTGACTTGGATAATTCTTCCGTAAGTGCCACGCTTCGGTAGATGTACTTTCCTCTTCATAATCCAATTTATTCCTTCTGTTTTCCAGCTTCATATAAGCATTTCTTAGTGGGGCATTATCAAGTACAGAGAGAATAAACAATGTATCGATTTTCTCTTTGCAGTCCAGACGAGGGCACTCAATTCTCGTGATCATGTTTTGCACTTGCTCTCTAAAATAACGATTAAGGCACGCCTTGCAGGTATAGTGTCCACAGTTTGGTCCACTAGGTTCTGGATCTTCGTTATACCCTTCCAAACAAGTAGTACATTCATACTTAAATGACTTTAAATTTGTTCCAACATAAGTGTCATCATCAACCACCGTTCCAACCAAGATGGCGCCGCCTTTTGGATCAGAATTCGGGGGTATATCGAAGAGCTTTATTTTCTTTGTTTTCCTTTTTCTTCTCCACCAGTTTACCTTTGGCTCAGATTCCAATACCTCTGCTGACTTAGGCAAATCCTTGTTCCTTTGAAATATCTCTCCACGTTTACTTTTTCTCTGGATGGGATCATAAGCAATAGTATCGTACCACACCTTGGCATCTTTGCTGCCCACAGCCAGCACCACATCCCAAGGGTCATAAAAGTTCGTACAACCTTTGTTACGACACTCAATTATTTCGACTTCCCTGGAAATTTCACCAAGAAGATAAGATCTCAAATCTATTCGATCTTCCCCTCTCCGCCTGCCTTTGCAGGACATAGCTCTGGAAATGACGCCTTTTTGGTTTCGCTGAAGTTTACAGTTTATATAACTTTTGATTGCTCTCCAGTGATTGTCTTCTGGTGGTTCAGGCTTCTCAATTGTGTCGTCAAAATCGTCGATATTCTCGTAATGGTACATAGAATCTCCTTCAAGCGCACCGCAAACTTGTTTGAGCCTATGCAATGTTTCTGAATCATTTATTTTCGGTCGTACCCATTTTTGGATCTTTATTTGACTAAGGTGAAGATTCGTAGGCTCACCATTAGTACTTTTCACATCTTCTGGACGGTCCCTTTTTTCGTCTTTTTGAATTTCAGCCGTTATTTCTTTCGCAGGGTCGCCCTTGAACTCATCTTTGTTTTCCATCACTAAAGAAAGTTCCCCTCTTCTTGGCACTTCGACGGTTTCCTCAATCTTTTTCCTAAGCTCTTTGAATGACATCTTTCTTTCTAAAGAAAATTCGTTTGTTTCTTTTGAATCGTTTTTGTTGTGATCGTTTGTACTTTCATTTTTCATTTCGCTGCATGCCACTGGGTAACGCACAAGCAGGTCTTCTCCGTCGCTGCTTTTCCTCATCGAAATTCCTTCGTCTGAGCTTTCTTCCAGTCGGACATGCACTTCCATTTTCTATTAATGGAATATTTACTACCATTAAAGTATTTCCATCTGGTTACATTGCACTCCTCGAATCCTGCTACAAGGGAGTATTTGGCGACGAAGTTTTTGGCGTTAATTACGCGCGCACGATTGTTTCGTCATCAAATCTATGACATTACGTTGAAAGCACGCGCAGGGAAAATTTCTTGTACGTTGTTCGTGGGCTCAGTTTGTTCCCTTAATTAAAAATAGACAGTCGTTGACTGCATGTGGCTAATGCTGAAATCGTAGAAAGTCGTGACAAAGATGCGGCAAAGGAA
>WUAP02089112.1:0-16938 GCA_015163945.2 Stichodactyla helianthus
ATGGTATGAATGAGCGGTTTTCTTTCTCTTAAAGCTATTGGTTCTTTTCTCCTCTCACTTTCTGATTGGTTAATTATCATTAACTTTCCCGCCTCTATTTATACCTACTCTTGTCCGTAATTTACTCTTTTACTCCGAAGGGCGAAAGCTCGAACCGTCAGTAAAGTTAAGTATATTTTTCTTCTTTTTTTCATTTTTTATTATGATGATCACAAGAGTTTGCGATTTCCGATAGCATTTGGCGTTATATTATTTTTCAAATTATGAGTCACATATTCCAAATCAGAGTTCGCGATAACTTGTGCGCAGTCTGATGACTCGCAGTGGGAGAGGCGTCAGGTAGCTCACTCGACTAATAAATGATAAGATAAGATAATAATAAGCTCACAAGTCTTAATACCCGCTCTGGGAGATGCATATCGGCCAGGCGTACACTCGACCAATCAACGACAGGACATTAATGTAATTGCAAAGTAGTTTATCAGTAGTGAATTTCAGCCAGAACTGACTTGCTGTGGGTGCATGGGGCAGAGGTGTCAGGTGATACAATCAACGATAAGATAATTCATGTAACTGCACAGAATCACTGTGCCCTATTCGATCAGCGTGTCTTAGTGTAGTCAATGCTGACTATGGGAGAGGCGTCAAGCGTCAGGGCAAACCACAACCAGTGGTCTGCTAATCATAGAATTCCAACTTCTAAACCCATAGGATTCTAACTTCTAAGCCCATGGGATTCATACGTGCATGATAGTGTAATATTCCAGTGGCGTAGCTAGCGAGGGGTGGGGCAGGGGGCGATCGCCCCCCCTAAAATTGTCGGCTTGAGCCTCTTTTTTATGAAGGATGATATCAATCCTATCACTATAAGGTTCTACTTTTAATCTAATTCACAATATTTCACTGTTATCTCAACATATAAGGGAAATTGATTCATGCATGTGGGTTTTCTTTGGTTAAGGCGGGAAATGAGCATATTTTGGCGGGAAAGTGACCTTGCTCCCCCTTTTGTTCAGGCCCCGCCACGCCCCTGTAATATTCTCACTGAAAAATTAGCACAGAGTAGTATAAGTTAACTCTGCACACCTGCCTTATTGCACAACGTCGTTCGGAGCATCGGAAGCCGGATTTTGCCCCACCCCCTCCCCTAGGCCCGTTGGAGGTGGTGTTCATACTCTTCCTCCTCGCCCCATAACTTAATCACCGCGACGTGATAATGAGTATTCAGTGAGGATATATTACTATTCTGCCCTAAGTATTGTTATCAACGAGATATAGGGATATCCATTCTGGCCTGGAGGTGAACAGAGCAGAATACTGTTAGAAGGACATCCCGATTACTCGCTGGGTGAGCTCTAGCTCTTGCCGTCAATAGTTTGAAGGCACTGAGGTACCAGTTTCTCAGTTCTATACTACTCATTTATATATTCATAAATCCCTAGGGCATCATTAATACCATATTCAATTGACGTTGTAAAGTAAAAAAATATTCACAATATCTGGACGAGTATTAGCGTCCAAACTGATAAATTGGGCTTAAGAATGATAAACGGATAAGATTAAAAGATTAGAAAGGTCAAGAATAAAGCCAGACTAAAGCCAGACTAAACTAATGACGCCCAGTCTCATACGGTCAACAGCAGATTTCATGTCCGCCCTCCTTGACTCAGATCAGCAAGGAAGACAGGATGAGCGAATTTAAGAAAATACTGTGGACCTTTAGGTCTGCGAGTACTCGGGCTAGCCGGATGGGCACGGCAGTAAGTGGTACTGCGCATGTTCAAAAATTTGTTGGACTTTCAATAAGACATACAAGATTTCTAGATTTGTAAAAACAGACATTCTTATGTATAGGTAATGCTAGGTTTTCCATGCCACTTTGGTTATTGGCTGCATCTGAATATTCATTTATGTATACTTATACTTTATTAGCCAGCTGTATACACTTATTTAAAAAACGTTGTCGCAATTGACAATAGGAGACCGCAAGGGATGTTGGTAAATTAAACTCGAATTAATTTATTTGCAGCACCATCACACAGACACACATTCAACTGCAGAACTGAAGACAGTATGGAAAGTTGTACCGAGGTATCAAGTGAAACCATGAATAAATTAATTACAATTAAAAGTACCGAAGTCTCTTGCTGCGACAACCTTTAAATACGTTTATAAAAAAACAAGGATAATAACATAGCGCATTAGTTCTTTCAAGAGAAAATGAGCTCGTTTTCTCTTGGTTCTCTCCAATCCAAGGGTCAAAACAAAAGAGTTCTGTTCGTGAAGCATTCGTACTGACAAGTGCCTGTTCGTGGTTTTTCGAACGCAGTACGAATTTTCACTTGTTCTAGTCAGTTACCGGATGCTTGTCACCTGTTGTGACCCTGGTCTTGATATTTCACTTGTATATTTGCTGGCCTTAAACGTAAATCCGATTCACGTCTTGCAATGGGATTGCAATAGTTCTTTCTCTACATCGGACCATATGTCCTTTCCTGTTTCAAGACAGTCAATCAGCATGCTAATCTTCTTGTGATCAAAACTTGGATCCTGAAATAAAAGAGGAGCCCTTTAATGTCTTGAATGAATGCCAAAAGTATATCTATCGAAGGACACCCGTAAAATAGACTCGGGCGCTCTTCAGTGAGTCTAATACAGAATGAACCCTTTAATCTTTAGGCGAAAAGCACCAATGAACAGTCTTCTTTTGTATCCTAACAATTTTGACGAACAAATGTTGGGTTGGAAAAAAACAATTTTAAATCATTTAATGATACAAAAATTTTCGTACCTTTCTTAATTCATCGAGGTCATCAGCAAAGCTTGCAGTAACCATGTCCATGTAGAAATCACGGAAGTTTTTCTTTGGTTTTTCAACAGGACCCTGTGTTTTATGGAAGTGTATGAAAAGTCATAATACTGACAGCTTTATTAGAGCTTGGGCTACCTGTGGTGGAAAGTTTTTAAGAAAACATTTGATTGGATTCTAGCGGTACCTCCTTTAGACCAATCACCATTTAGCTTAGAAATCAAGAAATCATTTTGGTCGGCCATGTTGTTTTAGTTACACGAGGTTACGAGGTTTGTAAAATTTGTCTGTACGAAATTATAGCAAAATGTCAAAACGAAAAGTTCGTTTTGGAGAAGAAGAGCTTGACAATAGTGAGGAAAAGGATTCAGTTAGGCGTTTTAAAGCCAAGCATTCACTGGACAGTGACGAAGAAGAGGAAAACGATGATAACGAAGGTAAGGATTCTTACGTCTTGACAGAAGACGATATCGAGGGACAAGAAGATAACACCATTGATCATGATGGGGAGATCAAGATTACACCTTTTAACCTGAAGGAGGAAATGGATGATGGCTACTTTGATTCGGAGGGGAATTATTTCCTTAAAAAAGAGAAAGAAATACGTGACGACTGGTTGGACAGTATCGATTGGGGAAAAGTTAATGAAAGTAATAAAAAAGGTATGGAAGAAAGGATGGACTCCTCTGAGCAGTTTGAGGACGCTAGTGAAGTAAATACCAAAGAGTATTTAGAGAAGATTGTGGCAATTCTCAAACCAGGAGAAACTGTTTTGAGCGGTATTAGACGACTTGGAGGGAAGTCTTCCTCTGCATCTGCAAAGTTGAAGGCCAAAAGGCAGAAAGTACAAATCATTGATCCAAAAGACAGTGAAGAAAATAGAGAACAACTACTGAAGTTAACAGAACTTGCAGACACACTCTTGCAGTCTGGAGATTTTGGTATTTACCAGGATACTTATGAAAAACTACAATATAAATTAAAGAATTTAGCTGCACAAAAAAAGTTGGACGATGATGATGAACTAGAGGCTGCGTATCAACAGTCTGAAGGTGCAGCTGAGGAAAGATCCAAAGATACATCATCTAGTACAAATATTATAAATGATAATGAAGTATACTGGCAGTATAAATGGGAGAATACAGCAAAAGCTGAATTGTTTGGTCCTTTTTCTTCATCACAAATGTTGGAATGGACTGAACAGGGTTATTTCAAAGATGGTGTTTTGGTGCGCAAGGTAACAGACAAGGGCGAAGAACCTGAGGGACAGTTTTATAGCTCCAAGAGAATTGACTTTGACCTGTATACGTGAAATTTGCTGCAGAAAAAAACTTTCTTGGAGTATTTTGAACCTTAACTAGCTATGGTTGGATAGAATAGATATATACAAGGAGTCTCTACACTTGGTAATGAAATATCCTAACAGACAATATTACAAAGTTACAGCCATCATCAGTGGATTTCTAATTTTCAACAAGAGTGCTAGTTATATTAAAAAGCATTGAAAAACAGTTCAGTGGCTAAAATAAGGCTCCTTCATGCACCAAAAACTATTGTATTCTTGGTTAGGGTTCTTTGTATTGCAGGGTATTGTTTAGCTTCATTTTATTGTTTTCAGCTTTTGTTTCTATTGAATTGCATAGTCTGTACTGTGCTTCACAAAGTAAGAGCCATAAAATACCACCAGGAAAGCACAAATTGAACATTCTATAGATAAAAACTGCATAGATGAAGCACAAGAAAGCTATAATAACCCTTTATACATTTCTGTATCATCAAGGTTTTGTGTGAAGGCAATGATAATATAGATAAGAGTTGCAAAGGCAGCTGATCTTCCCTTCCTTATGTTATACAAAGATCAGTTTTGGATTTTTACTAAGACATGCTGCAGTGTGTTTTGTAAGATTCTACACTGTTATATTTGTATTTTATATCTACCCTTAAAGGTAAGACTGGACAATAGTAAAGTAATAATGCTGCATTAATGCTGGGAATTTACTTGGAAACTGTAAAAAGTAAATTCTGGTCTTGTGTCCCTACTAATCAATGAATTTATATTTTTTGAGTAAAACTGTAGAAATAATAGACTTCAGAGAGATGTTTGTCTATCAGGAATCACACATACTGTTATAGTTTAGGGGCTAAGAAAAGGGCAGAAAAAAAATGGACTAACCAAACTCTGTCCAATAAAAATGGCACAATTTTTATCTGACTTTTGCAAGAATGTAGAATGCTTTGCTATCCTATAGAATAAATCATCAAGACAGAGAAACTTGCTCACCTTAGTCAATCTTGATCCTTCTGCCTCTACATCACTCATATTATCCTAGATATATTATGATAAAAAAAGGTGAATGTATGCATTTACAAATATTTGGTGAGGTTTTAAAGTTTCCATTGCATTTGAGTGGTTTTAGGCAAGGTATATTATTTTCTAATCTTAATTACAGTGTTTTTTCATCCAGATGTGGACATCAAAAGTACATGTAACTGTAGCTTTGTTACCTCTACACAGCTGTCTGATCCTTCAGTCTCTTTTTCTAGAGACTCCATTGACTTCCATACTTGTTGATTTATGTGCATTATCTGTTTCCATAAGCTCATTTCACAATATCTCTCAGGAATTGGCAGCAAGGGGTTGGTCAGGATATCCTTTTGGGAGAAAATAAATAAGAGAATGTGAAGACAAAAGCAGCAATCATAAATTAAGCATAATGTGAAGATATTAAGTGGATGCTACAAAAAACATTTATGTTGATAAACAACTCTGAACCACATCACTGTAAAAGACAAGGAAAACACCAAGGTTTTGATAAAACCTAAGCTAGTGTATACCTTTAAAAGGTGGTCCATTGCATAATCTTTTACTTGTTTTCGAACTGAATATCAAAAGCATCAGGCTAAATTAGTGATTCATAAGCATACATGTACTCTCAGTGTGTGCATGGAGTACAACAGTTCTGTAGCTGTAATCAAAATCAGACAGTTAAACTGAATAAATGACTTTGCCATCAATGGGTGCTTACCCTTTGAGCTGTTGCTAATCCGATTAAAAAATGCTATCATCTGTCCTAGGTTCACAAGATTTTTGATTGTAATGGGTGACATTTCTTCTGCAAATCTGAATAAATATAGATATTTTATGATTACTAAAGCTCAAGACCTTAGTAAGCTATCTTCTTTGTTCTCTTACCTCTTTTTCTCTTCTCCACTGAGGTTTTCAATCAGATCCAGGTTAAACCATTCTGCAAAAGATCCCATTAAAAATGATGATGATGATAACTGGCTTTAACTGCCATAATAAGGTATTACTTATGACAGCCTCATGGTTCATACAGAAGTTCAAGGAAAAAATTCCAGGACTTTTTGGGGCTTTTTAACGACTATTTTCGATGCTATTTTAGAACAAAAGTTCCTAAATACCAAGGAGCCACACGTACGCCATCTTGAAAACTACCCTGAAGACACTGGAAACTAAAGAAACTCATCCCCAGGGTTTTCTGCCATTTTAAAAATCCTGATATGAAGTTTTTGTTACAAGAAATGACTGATGACTAAGATTTATCTTGTTTTGGGGCTGGATAAGAATTTTGCCAACAGCAACCACAAAATTCAAGGTCAAATTGGAATATTCAAGGAGATACTGAAAAAATTCCAGGACTTTTCAAGGACAAAAATCCAATTTTCAGAATTCAAGGAGTATTCAAGGACTCAACACATTTTTAAGGACTTTTCAAGGCTTGTGCGAACCATGCAGCCTACAAAGTGAATGTGGATTTCATCATCATTAATCCTGTGCAGTATACATCAACATATTTAATTAGTTCAGAGTATACAAACGGGGAAGGGCTGCAGTTCTATAACCCCCAGTGTTTTTCCAAATCTAAGTTGAAATATTACACGTTCAGAGGTGCTCTCCAATTGCTGTGAAAACTTAGCCCCCTCTACACACACACACACACTCACACTTTATGATACTCTGTGGTCCCTCATGAGTAGTGATAGTAATCATCATCATCTAAGTTCACTCCATCATCTGTCCATCATCATGTACACCATCACCACCTCATCTCAGGGATGGTGGAGATTGGGGCTGGGGGGACTGAAGACCCACACTTTTTATGAGAATGACATACATGCTTTACTCTCAAGTGGTAAGGATTTACTAAGCTAGCCCCCCTGACTTTCAAGCTAGTTCCCCTGACTTTCAAATTTGCTCCACCATCTATCATAAACAGATTAAAGACTTACCTCCATCTAACACTGCCAGTGTTTCTTTATGAGTTTCTATTTTTCTAAAGAATTGACATTGTTAATTACAAATGTCATATCTAATGATCGAGATGGAATATTGTCAAAGTTACGTACCTTTTCTTGTTGGAATATAATCCTCCTACTCCAAAAAGCTTTGAAATCTCTTGTAAACATTCAAGAACATCGCTGTCTGTGGAAATTTAAAGGCACAGGCTAGCACGTGTGTATAATTTTGCAATATTTTGAGTATACCTTTTTAAAAGTTATGAAATGTCAGCCAAGACGATCTACCTACATTTTGCTCAAAAATATTTAAAAATCTATTTCTTACTTTTAGCCTGCACTTCGATTTCAGTATCACCGGTTCTTTTGCGAGTTTTCTTAATTTGGTTTGCACTTGTCTGAGTCCTATCCTCTTCGTCCGCCATCTTGGATTTGAAACGATATCCGCTGACTACTAGAATTTGAGGCCCGCGGGCGTTGTCCCGCGAAATTAGTAAACTGCTTTGTTTTGGTCTAGATAGAAGCAAAGAAGTTATAACTTTAAAGAAACACACGAAACTTTTTTGTTTTGTTTGTTAAATCTTTATTTTTTATTATTCTTATTTAATTAAGTTTTTACGGAAGCAAAATATTTTGCTTGAACTTTTCTCTAGCTCTCTCTGTAAAGAGGGTCCTGAAGGGGTAAAATGGGAGCTGGGATTGGCCTTTTTAGGGCTGGGAAAATGGGATTGGATGCACTGGGATTGGGATTTGGCCACTGAAAGTGGCCAAATCGAACAACAGAGGGGAATGGGATTCGTTTTTCACCTCTCAACAAAAGTCGAAAAATCCCGCAGTTTTAGATCATTAAAATTCTTAAAAGACATTCAAACGAACTTTGAAACGGTATCACCCAGTAAAGTGTAAAAATGGCGGCGAATACTCAAATAATCAACTGACGGTAACTGGGATTTTGAGGAAAAGTTAGGCTGGGAAATGGGATTAGACACCCCCTTCAGGACCCTCTGTAAAATCTTAATATAAAAAACAATTTTTTCCCGCGCAAATTCCTCAATGCACGCGGGAATCTGCGGGATATCAGCGGGTTTGTATAAACCACCTGCAATGAGAAAGAAGGGCGCCAAAAATCTGGAGTGTTTGGGCGAATATGGTCTTTCTGCAGCTGATATTAAGCGCTTAAAATATCTTTCTACGTCTAAAAGTAGAATATAAATTATATCCCAGCGCTGCATGGATGTGGAAGTTGGCTCTTTTGACGTGGATACCAAGTCGCTAAGATACCAAACTCAAAAGTCAAGAATGTCGCGTTGATGTGGTGCATGGCGGATCATTCATAACGGCATTATTTATAACATCCTTTCTGTGAGATAATTTTCATACATTTTGTCATCTTCGGCTGGACTAAATTATACGGAAATGAATGTCTGGGAAGGCTTTCACTGTGGGATTTCGTACGTCTTGTCAAGCGTGCTTGGTTTGCTTTCGTGAAGTTACAGCTTTTTGGCTTTTCATCGCTAATTCTCTTCAAATCTTTCTAAGCCTCAATTAGCAAATCTCGTGATGAGTAGTTGTTAAGTAAGCCGTCGTGGAAGAAACTACTGTAACTTTGAAGATACAAGCCCATGATGTTTTTGCCAAGGAAGAAATGTCGTATTCTGCTGACATGGATTATTCTTTTGGCATTTGCACAAGTTATTTTTTACGCAATGTTTTTCAGTGAATTTGAAAGCGTCCCAAGAAAACTTTTGTTAAAAACACAGCAAAACTTTCAAAGATCTAATAACTTCTTTCCTGTGGAGGCTGAGGCAAGAAATCTTGGGAAAAACTTTAGAAGTGATTCCAAACATGAATCTCAAATACGATACCGTGATTTGACGTCAAAGACCGGAACTCGTCAGGAAATTTTATCAAGAAAATTAGAAAAGCTCAAAGTCGATAAAGAACCTTTTCTCACTTTGAGCATGAATAATGCGCCGAATATTAAATCTTTAAAAGATATGTTACAGAATGACAGAAAAATACTGGTATCAAAATCACCTCAAACGAGTGACGTGGCGAACAAAGTCAGCAAAGTGTTCACGCAGAAGTTGAAAAGGCTTCCTACTGAACCGGAGGACATATTTATATCGGTAAAGACGACTAAAAAGTACCACAATGATAGGATAAAAGAAATAATTAATACATGGTGGACTGCAGCAAAACAACAGGTGCATTTAGAATATTTTTATGTTATTCATTTTTTTGTTGTTATTGTTATTGTTATTGTTGTTTATAATTATGATAATAGGAAATACCATGGCATATTTGTTACCATACTGTAGCTGTACCATAATGTGCTTTACTGTACCTTACTGTAACTAACAGTTTAAAAAAAAATGGAAAGCCATTTTAGTGTTGATTACATTTCATGCCATTTATGTGTTAAAATATAAGTAAACTTTACATAACATTACTCCAATACTGCCAAATGGGTTCCTCATTGACTCATTATGAATTTGTTATTGATGGGGATTTTTTATTTTATTTTTCCTTGTCTCTCCAGACATATTTTTTTACAGATGCTGAGGACCTGGTTTTGAACAAAAGTATAGGTAGGTAACCATGGCAGCAGATGGGGAAGATTTTGTCAAATGTAGTTTACTTCTTAAAGAAAAAACAAACACAATTAATTAAAAAATTACAGGATTTTCCAAGTTTCTATGCCTGATTAAGAGGTTATGTCTATCCATGTTATCTTAAATTAGTTTCGTAATTATTTTTCAAAATGAAAAACAAATGTGTTTTTAATGTGCCCTATATGCATTTTGGACAAAAAAAATACTGAAGGTTACTTCCCAATCAGTGACCATAAATAAATTCCAGAAATGTTAAGTTTTTAAATTTTAAATTTAAGATTGATATTTCAAAGGTAGTTTGAATACAAGTCTAAACATTCGATTTGTAATAACTCCTTCTTTTGAAATCATTACTATTGTAACTTAAATTTATTTCATGCTTTGTTTTTATCCTCTTTATGTTCAACTTCTCAAGCACCCAGAGCAGTTCTGGATCAGCACTTCATAAATAATCATTATTATTCTCTTAATTTGATTCATTTATAGGAGGTCATCTTGTTAATACTCAGTGCAGTGTTGGACACCAAAGGTATAGATCCCTTGCACAGCAGATTTCGTATATGTAGTTCCAAAGCAATTAATAGTTATCTTTAGTGTTGCATTGAGAAAAATCTTCATGATGGGTCATTTAGAAAGGCCATAATTTATAGTAGTAATGGCAACATAAGTTTTCCACTCCGATCTGTAATATTTTTCCTTGAGAATTGTTTTGTAACATTTTTGTTACTTTTTTGCAAGAACTATCCCTCTTTCCCAAAAATAATTGTGCAATTGCTTAGAACATTTAAACTTTCAGGTGACATTACCATTATAATATTACCAAAAATGTTCAGTATTATAAAAATGTGGTGTTTAAAAAACAAACATCTTTCTTTCATGAATTAATTCTGATAAAGTTTTGATGCCTTTTTAAATATAGATCAGCACTGTGTTGTAAAATGGCATCAGAACTGAATTTCTTTTGGAAAAACATGAGACGAAGGTAAGAAAAAATTAGGAAATGATAACTTAAAAGCCTTATTTTAGGAAAAATGAGACTACAGCATTTTATATCATTGTTTGTACACACTACTTTTATCTGAAGTTAAGGAGTTCAACTGTTGTAGCTGTTTAATGGAATTCTTTTTGTAAATCACAACAGATGGTTTTGTCATTTTGATGATGACAACTATGTTCATTTCCCTGCTTTGATCAAGCTATTACAGCAATATGACCATTTAACACCTGTCTACTTGGGAAAGACTAGCACTCAACATAAGATGAAGGTAAGGCTTTCTAATTCATCTATCACTGGTAATAGTAACTGTAATATTACTACTGCTATTTGCCATTGATATCTGTCTAATAGATGATTTTGAGAATTATCCACAATATATTATTCAGTCACAAATCAAGCTATTGAGTAAATAACAATACAGTATTATATGGCAAGGTAATTTCACACACTCTCATTGGCCAATTTGTAGTCCATAATGTAGGTACAGACCATCACCTTATTTTTGTGTTCACCTTGCCATATAATAAACAACTTATTAGCCTTGCTTTTGTGGTCCTTACATAAGTCATGGAACCTCATTTTTTCTACTTTTTTTATGGCCCATGCACATAGCGTTTGGGCCATAAAACAGTGGATAAAAACTCAGTCCATAACTTACAGTATGCTTGCTCATGCTTGGTTAATAAGATGTATATATCCTGGTAGAATGAATTTGTTATGACATCAATTAATAGTTACTATCATTCTTCCTTAGATCTGGGACAAAAAAGAAGGAAACAAGGTATGTTCTAACTGCTTAAATGAGGTATACATTTAAATATTTATTCATTACATCTCACAGTTTTGCTGTGTTACTGTATCCTTTTTCAATATTAGGAAGTAAGCTTCTGGTTTGCTACTGGAGGAGCTGGTTTTTGTTTAAGCCAAGAACTTGTTTCTCTTATGGTTCCTTTCTTCAGGTATACACACATTTCAAAAAAGGTTGTCAGTTGCTGATCTGAAATCTGAAATCTGAGACTGTGAGGAAATGAGGGCACGAGCTGTGAATTTGATTCTAAAATAAGTTCTGTTACATTGTTTTACCTTTTAGCAGTTTGCATTCCGTAAATAGTAAAATTCCACACCACCTTTGAGAAATAAAATAATATAATGATTTCAGATTTCAGATCACCGACTGACAACGTTTTTTGAAATAGGCATTATATTTATTCCTATTCAAATATAGAATATTATAGACCCTTCTAATAAATCCCACAACTCTTTGTTTTTCCGCACTTGACGTCAAATATTTTCTTGCAATTGCATTCACATTATACAAAATTCAAAAGAATATATTTGACATCAAGTGCGGAAAACAAAGAGTTGTGGGATTTATTAGAAGGGTCTATAGAAAGGGGTTTTTTTTTACTTTGGGCATGGTTTCCTATTTCAGACCATGGGTCATCTTATTTAATCATGCATAAAATTAATAGTATCTTCTTAAGAATTACCAAGAAACAAAAGAAGTATCACCCAAGGGAATGACATGTGACCTGAAATGGGTAAACATCTGCCCAAAGTAAAGAGGTCTATAGGATTTACTTTCATATGAGTTATTTATTTACATACATGGTTTGTACGAGTTTTGGAAAGTCTTGGAAAGTTTTGGAAATGTATAATGCATTTTTCCAGGACCTGGAAAGTTTTTGAAAATTCCTTTTTTGACCACTGGGCTATGGAAAAGTTATGAATTTTGTCGGTTGCCCACCACCTTGCAAAGAACTGTTTTCGTTGTATTAATTAAAAATGCTGATTTTTTGTTTGTTTGTTTGTTTGTTTGTTTTTTTTTGCGTGCTGCCAATTAATGCCCGCTGGCACTTGGTCAGCAGTTTTGGAAATTTGAGTCAATAGGCTTTGAAAAAGTTTTGGAAAAGTTTTGGAAGCTTTCACTGAGGAATCTGTACTAACCATGTACATACCTTCTAACAGAAAAAAATGCTTTTTTTCTGTTAGTCTGTTTTTTTATTTGAACAAGATTTTCAAGGGGGGTGAGGTACATGTAGAAGCACAAGGGAAAAAAGGAGAGATCTGCTAAACATCCTAAAATTGAAGGATTCTTCACTAGGGTTTCCTACCCAAATAAATATTCCCTTCCTCACTCTGGAGTGACTATAGTTACATAATTCTTGGGCTTTATCTGACTTTGCTGTAATGTTTGATACATTATTTTTATATGATTTTATCCATAGTGGTCAAACATTCTCAGACACTTGTGCTCGTATTGGTGTACCAGATGACTGCACTATTGGGTTTATAAGTGGTAAGTTCCTTTCCAGTCTGGAATCCTAGTGAATTGTGTGTGCTGATTGGTCTATTCTCATGTCTGGTGTTACAGACCACTCATTCAAGTTAACCAGAATATATTGTTGTGTTGCAATTTGCTGAGTGGTAAATTTTCATTTGCCTGAAGAGGAGAAAGCTACAGAGATTCTGTTTCATATTACCAAAAAAATACAGGAACAGCACAACAAATGGCATGATGCTGTTGCCTATTATACATACCTCTTATTAACTGAGTGCAGCTGTATGGTTGTATGTTATGGACCAAGTTTTTTCTACTGCCTTATGGCCCAAGTGCAAAGTGCATGGGCCATAAAAAAGTGGAAAAAACACGGTTTCATGACATAACACGCAGCTCAAGCATTCAAGGTTAATAGGATGCTTATTGTATGGTATGCCGGGTGGTCAGTAGCATAAGTGATGGACAGCAAATTGACCAATGAGAGCACATGAAGGTACCTTGCCATATAATAAAATAATTGATGGATAAAGAATTAAGCACTCCCTGTTGATTATGTTTAGGAGACTCAGATATGTTCAACCATGGAGGTGATTAAACTTGGGCTATTCTTCCATTTCAGAATACCTGTTAAAAATTCAATTAAAAGAGATTGGTCTGTTTCATTCACATCTTGAGTGGCTGGGAGATATTCCACAACATGTGTTTCATGACCAGGTAATAAAATTTTAATGTAACTAAGTGTAATAAGTAGTGCATGATGTGTACATGTAGTCTACTTTTGGCCGCACTGTTACTAGCCTCAGGGTTATCACAAAGCATTGTGTTGCAACCCCTAGGACATTTTTGTATAAGGCTACACTGTTGCTCATCATGCTTTGGTGCTGTAACTTGACAGTCACATGCTGCAAACAAGGGGGACCTGCCATAACAAGGGGAGACCCTTGTATGATGGGATAATACAGATGAGCAGTCATGACTCAATCTTAACCTTGCCTAAATTCCATTCAGGCTCATTAATTTGACAGTATTTTTTTCTAATGGGAAAAGTCTGAAGGGACATAAACAGATTCCATTTGAGTAGGAAATGACATGACATGGTTTTGTTGTGGGTTTATGTGGAAGCCTTGTTGCCACATACTGTAATTTTAAAAACTCTGGTTCCTCCTATAACAGATATCGTTTAGCCATGGGGAGCTGGGTGGCATGAAAAACCGTATTCAGATTGATGGACCATTTGATGCCCAAGAGGACCCTTCCAGGTAAGCATAAGCACAAGCGACATATGCAGAGAAAAGACAAGTGCTGCTAATGAGGACAGCATAACTGAGTCTACATGTTGCTTATGCTTATGTCACTGGTTATTAGTAATTATTTATTTAGAGATAATTTTAAAACAAATTACTTATTTTGATTAGCTGATGATAGGATTTTAATTTAGATCTACAACAAGTAGCTCACACATACAAATGGGCCAAAACTGGTTGTTTGTCTTTATGCAAGTACTCACCTCACTCTCATAATGATAACACACATTTGCAAAAGAACTCCTTTTAATAAAAATAATTTTAGTAAATTTGAGGCTTTTGCATGAGATGTTCACGAAGATGCTCTATGGTTTATGCATTGGAAAACTTTATTCAACATGGTGCTTTAACTGCAGCTGTGACAATCTTCATCAGAATGATAAGGTTGAAAGGATGAAAGTGTATAAAAACTATTGCCATTGTCCTGGACATGTCAATGGAGAACAATAGACTCACACTTCATTTAATTTAACACATTTTTGATACACTTATGCATCTCAACCTTATCCTTCTGACGAAGACTGCCACAGCTGCAGTTGCAGTTGAAATAATGTTACATAAACTTCTCCAAATTGAAAACTATGAAAATTGTAAAGCATTTCAATTTCAAAAGTAATTTTACTTTTTGTTTCAGATTTAAATCACTTCATTGCTTTTTATTTCCTCAAACAAACTGGTGTCCAAACGACCGAGAAAAAAAGAACAAATCAGGCTAAAGGGAAAAGAAATAAAGTGAAAGTATAAAATGTTTACCAAGTAAAATGATAAATACATATGTATATATAACTATTTTATTATTAATGCATCTTATTACAAATTATTGAATGTTATTTTAAAGATTATATTATATAAGCTTTATACCAAGATAAATTCTATATAAAATTTTATATAAAAATTTTGGAAAAAGAATAAAATTGCAGATTTTTGTTAAAATCAACTTTATTCACTGAAGTAGTGACTGAAAAAAATCTTATAAAATAATATGATAAAATTCAAGCGCTGATATTGGATGCCCCTCATGCACTTTCTCCCCCTCCATCTGACAAAAATAAGTCGTCCAATTTATATAAACCACAATGAAAGACCATCATTTATTCTTATTGTAATTTTATTTTCTTATCAAAGCAATTTTTTACATAGCATTCAAATTGTCAGGTATAAATGTTATTTACACTCTATTTACAATACATCAAAAATACTGGTACTAACTTGATGAATTAATACAAATGGAAAAATGAAAATGAATTGCTTTAAAAGAATCAACTAAAATTGTTTCTTTTCTTTCATTTTTCTAGACCATTTTACTTTAAATGAATGGTACAATGATACAGCATAATGATGAATTAGTCTAAGAATTTTTATCAAGAGCAGCTTGTTAATCTTGGTTATAATGCATTTTCAGCTTGTTATTTGGCAATGAAGTTAAAACCTAGTAACATAAATCCATAAGTTGATGCAATATGTTTTTCATGACATCTATTGTATTCTATTGTGTTCTAAGTATTGTATTGTTAATAATTCATTGTATTTTAAATTTATGAATATATTGCATAAACCCAGTGACTGCTCCTATGCAGTATGAACTGATAATACATATTATACCTTATCTTTTTTCCATAATATGAAGGATTAAAAAATACTACCTATAATTCTCTATTAAGCATTACTCTTAATTAGTGATTATATTAAAATAAGTTTTAATTATGTCTTTTGACATGCAAAGTGTTACATGTAATTATGTGGTCTTTTGATCCAAGTATTTCTACATGTATTTCAGATTATTCATTGTTAGCTGCCTAAATTTCTTTATTCTATTTTTCTTTTGTATGATTACAAAAAAAAACCTCAGTTCATAGCAATAGTATTAGATTCTTGCTACTTTTAATAACATGTATTCACCTAATCATTTTGATTCTTGTAATGTGAGGGATTTTATTACCTCCATCTCTGGCTGTACATGGATCACACACACTTGATGTTAATTTCACACAGATGACAGACTAACAACCAATCAAACTAAATAATATGGGTTTCTCCCCGCAAGTAGCATACTGCACACTATTCTAATTGTATTAACACTTGTAAGCAAATTTTCATATTTATTTATACCAATATGTGGATCATGAAGGGTATCACACGTCATTCTGTGCTCTACCTTTTCAGGTCCAAACAGTAACACATCCTGTCTTTCATCATGTACATGTAATAAATAATTATACGAACTTGATTATAGAAAATCTAATTTATTTTTGTCAGGCATGAAATTTATCATGGTAGCATTACAAAAGTGTTGTTGATAAATTTGATATTATTGTGTAATTCCCTAAATTCTATTTTTTTCTTACATCACCAAGATGTCTCACCATTAGTGAGATTTAAGCCAAAGATGTATGTAATTTGATGAAACTTGACCATTGCCAGTACTACCATTTGTGTTCATCCTTGAAGCTTGACAAATTTTTCTCATATGTTTACTTTTTGAACGTTACACTTTTGTCTGGCTTTCTCTCACTTTTGGCCAATGAAACCTTACGTTTATGGCGCCAAATTGACAAGGTTTACGGCGGCATACCATCACATTTTGTTCACACGCTCACAAGGTTTTCAGGATTTACTGTAGGGTTGTGTTGTTTCAAGATGGAATATCAATGATAGCGCTTCTAAAGTCTTCACTT
>WUAP02089223.1:0-16937 GCA_015163945.2 Stichodactyla helianthus
AGGGACCGTGAGCTCAATTCATTCGCTACTGAAGTGATATATCATCATGTGACTGTTAGCTGCAAAGGGCCTATTGCATTTAATTTCTGTACCACCAGGTTGAGGACATATATACTCTTTTCTTCATAGCCTCCTGTATTTCAATTTAATTTCAATTTTTATCACACCTAGAATTTTTATGGAGATGGGGACACAGAAATTAGATACAAAGGCGAATCCAAAAAGTAATAATGAAACAACACTGGTACGTTGCTTGCCAAAGGAATCACTAAGCATTTCCGTCTTAATAAAAAAAGACTTGATTAATTTACGCACGCATGCGCTGTTCATATAGAGCGGATTGGAAACGCTACATCAATTTTGTAGCCGTACTGTAACAGTACCATACCCTACCGTAGTCGCAACTACGTGTTCTACGGATTGGTTGATTCACACGAAAACAATGGGAAGCCAACTAAGTGTTACTGCATACCGCACCATGCATTGTGTATGTCCCGTAAGTCAGTACCGTACGTTTCCTATTCATGAGAAATCCACTCTATCGATTTTGTCAAGGATTAATTGCAGCATAAAACTTATTTGTCTTTTATCACCACACTAACCTGCAGATAGGTCTAGAATAGTTCAAGTTTTGATATACGTCCTCAGGCCGGGTTCCAGGTTCCCATTCTTCAAAGTACTTCACCTCAAAGAACGACAGACTTGCGTTAAGATATCCATTCAACGTTCCTCCGCTATCTCTATCAGGGGCGTATCTCAGCCTGTACAAAAGCTTTGGGATGAAATCAGATGTAAAGGACAGTACGAAGGCATTCACTAGCACGGACAGTTTTGTTAATCCAGCTAATATCTTGTACCAGGCTCCGATATCTTCGGCCACGGCAATTTCTGGACGGCGGAACTGGGACACAAAATTGATGGCATCGACTCGGATTTCTATTATCGAGTTGAGCAGAGCAAAGAGTGGACCGAGTGGGAATGCGGCGACAAACATTGTTACAAATCCATATTGAAGAACTGAGAAAAGAATAAATATAAGAGCTGAGAAATGAATAAGGAATTATATTGAAATTTGTTTGAAAAACAGGTAAACAGAGAAAGACTAGACAGAGCTTCCCATAGCGCGGGGAGGTGTAACAAGATTAGTTTTCTCTCAGGTAGCTCAAGATTTTGGATCTTTATACAAATGATCCGGAGGAATGGTGCAAATGTTGCACAAGAACGAAATTGCTTCCATGTTTAACTTGAACTGTTGCGTGCCTTGTTGCGTCAAAGACAAAAAAGCAGAAACAAGATCTACTTTTTGCTTTAGTTTTTGTTCGTTTTCTTTTTCCCCTTTCTTTTTGGGTGTTTCTTCATGTACCAGAAGTTATTGTATTTTTGGTTAGTGTTCTTTGTATTGCAGGGCATTGTTTAGCTTCCGTTCTGTTGTTTTCAGCTATTGTTTCTATTGAATTGCGTAGTCTGTGCAGTTGGTACAGAAGTTGCCCTCTTTTTCCTCGCAAGGGCACCTCTTGTAGCAGGTTGCGGCACGTCACGTTGGTATCACTAGCATTCTACAATCATATTATACGGAATTTACTCACACCGCAAGTTGTTCGTCATACTCACCGACTTCCAAGTATTCCCAAAACATGTTGTGCTCGCCCAGTTGACTCAAGTCAAAGTCCTGTTCATACTGTGGTAGTTCCTTGTTGCGCGGTTCTTTGCGCTTCTTCAGCCATTCCATTATAAATCTGATTCAAAGAATAAAAAAGATGTAGCGTAAGATGGTAAAAGGAAGAGATCAGTTGTCTCATCAGTCAAAGCCAAGCTTCAGTTGCCACACATCTTTTTACTCCTAAACTAACTGGTTACCTAAGCCAGCGACTGAAAAGAATATTGGACGACTAAATCAATGCAAGAAAATGAATCAATGCTGCAAGTGTATCAACATAGCTCCCCAAACATTGTCGGTAAATAACTAGATATAATACTCAAGGGAATGACACTTTTGGGGATTGGAAAACAATAGTTTGGGTGGACTACTTACGGAATAGCAATCTCCGTAATATTTCCAATGATTTGCTGACCAACCATGATGATGAATAACTGTACACACAGTTCTAAAAAGCAGCCTTGTTCACTGCAACCGTCCAGTCGATATTCTCCAGCAATCCTCTTGTACCTTCCAGGCGTTCCAACTACAAGACCAGACTTGAAGAAGGCGATGTAAAAGATTGATGCGTAGGTATTAACAAACTGGAAAAGATACATCTTGTAAGTAAAGCTGTCTTCAAAATCAGTTCTGGTGCGAGGATTTTCCCAGTTTGTCAGCCAAAGTGCTATTTTGTTGTAGATAAACTTAAGGATGTTGATGCAGATCAAGTTGATAATGGCGGCTGTAATGGAAGTCACAATTCGTGCACGTCTTCTGATGTCAATGATTTTGTTTCCACTGAGAGCGGCAAAGACCGCAGCTCGATAGATGACAACGCCAATAACAGCTGCCAATACCAGAAGGATCATCATAGTAATGATGCTTCCAGCAGCACCATATCGTTGATAACGGGTTTTCCTAGGTACATGTGGTTCCATCTTGCCAGTGACTGGGTTCGTCTTCAGCGTTGGGGCTGTTTTTGCAAACTCTGGCCGCAGTGGTTCTTCATCTCTCTCAAATCCATCCACGTTCCACTCAATAGCCAATGAAATTTGTCTTCTCTTCCAGAACTCCAGGAAAAGAGTGGCCCAAATGGAACTGAATATAGCCAGGAAGACAGTGGCGTCGTTGTCAAAGAAATGAGTCACATAGGCGTACCCACACGTGGTCGAGACCAAATCCCAGTAGCTGCACTGGCGGTCACACAGCGGACACATGTAGAAGTATCCCTTGAGTTTGTCGTCGCAGGAGTCGCGAACGACGGGACTTGTAGTTGCTGATATGATGCCGTAGATAAAGACTATCAGACCGGCAATGGCGAGGGGAACGAGCATCGATGTGTAAAAACCCAGCCACGCAAAATAAAGACCAATCTAAAAAGAGTATGGATAAGGTAGGTTAGTGCACCACGACAGCACTACGCTTTGCACTTGAATGAGAAACGATGAAAGTTTTGTCATAAAGTTTGAAAGTCTAGGTCCTAAACCTTGTGGCAAAACTTTCTTCGTTTCTCACTCAAGTGCAAAGCGAAGTATGTGACGCAACCCTGGACGAATAAAGGAGAATTTCTAAAACTCTTGTATTCTTGCTTTGAAAATGAAGCTTTATTACGTGGTGGCCATGCTGGCTGAAACGATACGTTTCCTCCGGTGTCCTCACTTACAAGTACTTCAGACCGAACTTTCCAAGGCATGAGATTTGATTGTCACTCACAGGAATAAAAATGGCCGTTTGCGAAAAATGTCCATGAAATTACCGCGCATCAAATCTGGAGGATGACATGGTATACCTCAGTGCCAAAGTAATCCTTGATTAGATCGTAGGGTTGGTACTTAAACCAGCGGCCAAATCGCGCCCATTCTTTTTTGAGTCGTTGACGGTCGTTGGTAGGTGATTTTCCTTCTTCCAGGTCGTCATCTCCATCATGTAGGGAAAATCCACAAAGATAAACACCTTTAAAAGTATAAACAACACACAAGTTGATACACAGTACAGCGACATTTCCGTTGGACCGTTGATAGATCTCTTTACTTTGGGCACAATGTTTTTTACCTGGCAATTCTCCGTTTATTTTGAGTTGTTTCTGAGTTTTTGGTGCTTGAAACTAGACACATTAATATTGGTGAAATCAAGAAAAGAATCTTAATCTGGAGGAATAACATGCATCTTGTCTGATATTGGGAAAACGCCCAAAGTAAATAGCTCTGCTAGAAGCTTTGAACTAATGGCACAATCTGTTAAAGGACATGAAACCTCCAACAAGATTGAAGTAAGTTTTTCCCCTTGCAGACCCACGTGGTATTCCCCTGACTATTATTTCGTTGATTAACAGTAACGCTTATATCTTATTCTCCAAAAAAAGGGGGAAGGGGCCACGTGGTCAAAAATAGAAAAACTTTACGAGGTTTTACTGTTAATTAGTCATGTGATTTTCATACGTTTATTGAAATCGGCATTCTTCGTGGGCGTATCTTCCAAGAGAATAACAAAAAGACATGTTGGATGATAGAACAAAAGATATGACAGCCATGTTGGATGATAGAACAAAAGACATGACAGCCATGTTGGATGATAGAACAAAAAACATGACCGCCATGTTGGATGATAGAACAAAAGACATGACCGCCATGTTGGATGATAGAACAAAAGACATGACTGCCATGTTGGATGATAGAACAAAAAACATGACTGCCATGTTGGATGATAGAACAAAAGAAAAACTAAATCTTTTGTCAAAGTCATCCAACACGGCGACTATTACGTCGCATGCACACAGAAAATGCCCGCAATAAGCTATTTTGTTGTTAAAAATGCACATGCTCAATCTTCTTACCTTCATAGATCAGATGCCTCAGACCTTCACCAGCCTCAAAACACATACGCTGAGTGACATATCGATAATCACTGGCATCAAAAAGCTCCTCTTTTTTCTTCCTGTACTTGTGAATCAAGTCTTTTTTGAATTTCGCCATAAAATATTTTGGATTTTTATCTATCGTACTATCTTTAATCTCCAAGGGGTTACATTGCTCGAGTTTCTTGCACATATCCTCGCCAAGAAGCTTTTCCATGCCTACCTTCATCGTGTTCTCTTCTAAAGGCACTTTTAATTTAAGAATTTCTGCCTGGTCTAGTAATACATTTAATGGCAAGTGTACTTTGACAAAGTGACGAGTCTTTTTGTTGTCCTAAAAGGAAAAAAATAATAATTTGATTAATCTTAATGAAACTTTAATGACTTTGAGGGGCACTTTGCACAAATTACAATAGTTTGTTATCTTTCACTACACGTGAATACCATTTTGTGTTCCTGCAAAGTGCCCCTCAAATTTGATTCAAATGAGCCATAAACGAAATGCTTTGTGGGCCGTAAGAAAGCAGCGTATAGATTCTAGCACAGCCTCTAAGAATGAAAAATCATTTTCATTTACGTAAACGATAGATGAAGCGTTTCAGTGTTTGGTGAATTTTATCCAAACGTCGTCAAAATGATAAATTTGAAATAGATCACAAAAACGAATGGAACGGGGAAAAAAAAAAAAAAAAAAACAGAAAGAGAATGAGAAAACGAACAGTTGAGTTCCAACCAAGACTGGCCAATTACTGGATTTTAATCTTATGATTCTAAGGCTATCAAAAGACTTCTTTATCAAATATCTAACACGAGTAAAGACGCTGAACATTTAATTCCTGGCGATATAGCTAATCCACTTAACATTGTCCCTGAAAAAAGCCTTAAGCCTAAAGCTTTGAGAGCGGAATCATGAAATTTTCACCATGACATTCTAATTGAATAAGAAAATTATAGAACTTGGACATATTCCTTAATTCTTAGCATAGCCTACAGCTAAGTTTTTGGTAATCAAAAGATAAATGAAAGCTCTTAGGCTTTTTTCAGTGACAACGTTAATTGAATTAGTTATATGCAAGAACTCTTCAAAACCATTGGCCATCGTGCTAGGGTCTATTCTTGGTCCGGAGTGGATGGATTAAAAATACAATTAACATGATAAAAAGATCATGAATTTGTACTGCCATTGTTCGTGTGTCTGGGTTCTTTTGATTTCTACTGGCAATTCTGACCTGCAAGAACTCGAAAATTAGGAAATTACTAGTAATATATATCCTAGCCAATATCGATCGCCGATTCGTTATTTGATTGCTTTTACGTAGTTGTGATCACACAGCGAATCCTTCAAGTGTTCTAGATCAACTTGGAACCTTCAAGTTTAGCAAACAAATAAAATCTCTTACAAACAAATTTTTACCAACATCTAAAGACTATAAAAACCGTTTCTTTGCGATAGATAAAGTTAAAAATAAACTTTTATCGGCCAGCCATTAACCACATACCGGGTCAAACGGCAAGCTTTCTTTTTCAAAAGTTAAATAAACTTTTGATCTGTTCGGTTAAAAGCATGGTGATCAGTGAATGTATACGCTCCTAATTTGCTTTATAATTGATAACGCGAGAAAAGGCAATTCGTTTGTCAACACTGCATCAAGTGAATTTAGTATCAATGGATTCAAATGCCTGAATAGAATAAAACAGAAATAGGATAATAATATAATATAATGATAAGAATAAAAGTGTTCTATCAAGTTTGAACTCTTTGAAGCTTCTTATGTCTCATTGTCAGATTGTTTGCATTTAATTTTGCATTAATAATGTGAGCTTTTAGAGTTTGCAAATCTTCATAAAACGTAAGAAAACTTAACAAATTTAACTAGAAGCTAATATAAAACATTGTTTGAACCTCCAGTGAGATACTGGGGGCTTTTGCAATAATACGTTTTAAGGACATTTCAGTGTTATAAAATAACAGGTATCGAGAAAGTTTAAGTATCTCAACACTTATTGAGTCGCTTTAGATCAACTTTTAAGATACTTACCCCTGGGCAAGAGATAATATCGTGTTCAATTTTAAGCCCTTTGCTTAAAAGTTCCTTCTCGTAATCGTCTCGCTTCTTCTGCATCTCTGTAGCCTTGGACATCGTTTCTTCATTCTGGTTTTCATCTTCTTCGCATCGTTCGTATGCTATCACAAAATGTACCGCTTTACTGCCATTTCGGAAATAAAGTCCGTTGTTGACTCCGTCTGTCGTTCCTTGTCCAGCCATCTCGATTAGAACAGCACTCTCTTTAGCGCTCGTCGGACTGCCTGAGTTTTCTTCCATGGCAAAGAAAACTCAGAAAGAATCCTGTTCAGTTGAGTATGAAGCCAAACGACAGAGGGTGTGAACAAGCGACTGTGTTCTCATGCTAATGACCTCTTAACTGTTTTGTGATTTGACGCCAGTTTGGCATTGTGTTATTAAATATTAAAAACACCCGCCAAGTTTTAGTGATCTCCTGGCATTAACACAGTTGATATCAGGTAGTAGGTGGCATTCATAAAATATAAATAAACTTTAGTTGAAAATACCTTATGAAGTTTATCATAATAACAAGTAGGACGTTTTGTTCCCAGACTGTATGAAAGTCGAAAATATTTCCAAACAATAGAACTAAGCCACAAAAATAAACATGATCGAATAAAAAATAATTGATTTATCTAGTAGTACGTAGTCTTAATATTTACTTCGTTTTCGTTATTTTTATACTTTCGAGCAGTTTATTTTGGTATGTGAGAAGATATACATCCTAATTTCTGTGACAGATCGTGTGCTATCTTTACCGCACTAGACAGGTTGTGACAATGAGAATAACAGCTGTTTTTATTGGGACATTTCAAAGCGAGAGCTAGATTAAGGATTTCATCTCATACTCATTTAATCACCCACTCCAAAATTGAGCACGTTTTCTTACCAGACGCTTTTGCAGCTGCTAGATTATAATTAATTAAGTGGTTCACATTTTACACTTAGACATTCAGTAAAGCATTAAGAAAATTTGACTTACAAATCGACTTTTTTTTATTATGCAAATCGTCAGGTACAGGGGATAATTACTACCTAATAATTTCCCCCTGTCAGTTGTCATTGATGACTCCTGATGACATTGGGGAGGGGAGACTGTTTCACGATTTCACAAACACTTTTTAAATTTCTTCAGTAAAAAATCTACTAGTATTCTATTGCAAATCCCGCGTTCTGATTGGCTACTCTACTCACCTTCCAATTTCGTTAGGTGGGTAAAGAAAATTCAAAATGGCGACTTTTCCCGAGACGTGTTTTAAAGAACTTACGAGTGAAGATATCGAAGAATTACTAAAAAATGTTACTCCAGAGAAACAAAAATAGATTTTTACTAAAACAATTTGACTACTCGTTCTCGTTTTCTCTCGGCTTTGATAGTTGACGTCGTCAACTATGAGTCGCCATAGAAAACTCGAACTCGTAGTCTAATTGTTAAATAGAAACCAAACTATAACAAATACTTGTTGAATTCCTCCAACATGGCAGCTTTGACGTCTCTTTTGTACATGACGAATACAGAACGTTTCAGAAACTGAAACAGATCAGTTCCCCTTACTCCTAAAACATCTTTTGTCCCTTTCTATAACTGTCTCCATGGTGAAAGATCTACGTAGTAACGCAGAAGAGACTGATGCGAAGACAGCGAGGAGAGAGGATTGAGAACATCCACTGCCCTTTCTCGCCCTAGTACTTCTTCCCCTCTTTGCCTCTATATCGACAGGCTGTAACCTGTTACCTATCTACTTTGCGCCTCGTGGCGCATAAGGCGTCCAAGCTGTAAATCCTCTTAGTAAGCGAGCGCGAGAGCCGTACCGTAAGTCATGGACCCAGTTTTTTCCACTGCCTTATTATGGTCCAAGCGCGTAGCGCTTGGGCCATAAAAAGTTGGGAAAAAAACGAGGTTTCATGACTTACGTACAGACCGAGCAAGTGAGGTTAATAAGATGTTTATTATATGGCAATGCGAACACAAAAATAAGGTTGATGGTCTGTACCGTAAGTTGCCCTCCATGTTTTTCCCGGCCGTGCTAATTTGTATCAACGTTCGCTTAATAGTGCTTTTTAAAATGGGCGTGATGTGTTACCATTTCAGGTGATGTGTTCTTTACCTCTTACTGGAATGAACCCCCACACAAGGAATCTTATTATCTTGGGTATGCCATGTTGTCTGTAATGGAAAGTGATTACGCTCAAAGTATAGTGGTCTATTATTTTGCATCCAAGAAAATTTATGAATTTACTGGAATGAACTCCCTGCATCATTATCTCTGATAATAAACGACAAAGGAAGTAATGAAATAACTTTTATTAGCACATATATCAATATATCACAACTGCAATCTTTACAATAGATCGTATCTCAAGTCCTCCATGTTTTGATGAGCGCGATGTATTATGGGATGACAAACTCACGGGCCGTTATGATCATTGTGCGGTAGACCACTTAAAAAAGGTAGAATATTTCAATCTAAATGGATGGAAGCAGGAAAGGCAGCTGCCGTGAGACACGATACAAAACCCCTTTGCCCTGAAAAGGAGTTTCGCAGCGATGTCCAGAAAGGCATGACTAATATTGCAATACTTCTTCTGCGAGGAAAAAATTTCATTTCTGAGACCAAAAAAATTTTCCCCATAAATAAAGCCGCTGTGAAACTCCTCTCGAGTTATGATTTCGTACGCAAACTAAGTCCTGTCCCTATCAGAGAGTGACCACCTTATAACACATCGAATGCAAGCCATCGCACACATGGCAGAATTGCAATAAAGTCTACTGCTTGTCTGAAGTTAGTATTTTACGATATCTCTTTTATATATTATTTCCCCTGGGACCTTTGTATGAAAATAAACACATCAATTTGTTATGATAAACTAACTACATTTACTTATTAACTGAATTTAGAAATTATATCAATTTGTTTGCATTTATCATGGAGGCCGAAGCTATAGCTTTTTAGACGACAACATAAATCGTGAAAAATTGATTGCATTTTCGTTTTTACGCGAAGAATTCGTTAAGCCAAGAATGAAATTGAAAAAGAGTGCGATTCATTATCTTTTTAACTGTACATAAGGGTTCGCCTGCACAGAATTTAGAAAAAATTTCAATCAAAATGTTTGAGTATCGCGAGTATGAGTATCGCGAATGTTAGAAGTAAAAATTACAGTCCACCAGTAGCCACGAATGCTACTACGCTGTGAACAAAAATGGGGCGCTTTGAGTGGGAAACTCGGAATTAATGATAAACTTGTATTAAGTATTGCTTGCCTGCATAAAGAACAAATCACACACAAATCCGCACACAAGGGCAAAGAAAAGACGACTTCCATGCGACTTCATATTGCACGTTGTATATACCATTACCACTAGCTGGTCAGTGTTACGTACAAGTGACTGGCAATGGCTGGGGAAGAAAGAAAGAAAAAAAGAAAGAAAAAAGGAAAAAAAAAAAAAAGGAAACTCGTCAAAATTGAACCAATTCTCCATTTTCGTACCCAGATCCTTCTCAGCTTTCAACTAGCGAAAAATCGAAGGGTATTGGCACGAGAATGAAATGAACCAAAGCCAAAGAAGATCGAAGTGGGTACGGCAGATATGCCTTGAAGGTCATCATGTTCATCTTCACAGCGGGGAAAAAATTCCGTGCGATTCCGTGATCGCTTCTTTTCCGATTATGAAGTTATTTTCATGCGACATCAAGAACACTACCCCTAAAAATTTGTTAAAATTGTCTTAATTACAAAATATTTTCGACGAATTCTTTTGCTATACCTATCCTCATGCATTGCGATGGTAGTGTCACAAGCAAAGGACCTAAGTATAAATTTTTCGTAAATACCACAAACATAGCCACAATGACGTAAGTTTTTAACTGTCCTATGTTGACGTCACCATATCATAATTAGGGGGCTTTCATTTATTATGCCGGAGGGGGAGGGGGATCGGCAAAACTGACAGACATGGCTATCAAAGGCATTTCATAAGCTCCCTCTCGGTGGAAACTAAAATTTCAAACCTCTAAAGACTTCAGCTACTTTCAGTCTCACAGCTCTGCAGCTTAATAACAGTGTATACAGACTTAACCTACCCCTCCTCAATAAATGAAAGCCCCCTTAAAGCGCTTAAAGGACATTTTTAAAAAAACTGCATGTACAACTCACCATTTTCTTAAGGTTTTCTTAAGCTATGACAGAAGACATGGTCTCTTCCAGGGCCTTCTTCGCCAGATATTCCTCTCTTTTGATCCTCAACTCCAGATGTCGAGGCTTATCAGGTATGACCCAGGCTACGAACTTTGTCACGCAATAAACGATGTACTGGAAGACGAAGACAAAGGCAAGTTTAGCCGCAATCACGTGCCAGTGTTGTTTCGTCACCTCATATGGCAGGTGAGGTTCGTGGTAACCTGGGTAACTGGAAAAGATAAGGAAAGTTCGAGTTCATTTCATGGAGATCACGTGATACATATACACTAAGACAACTATTGTGTGAGTGCATGATATCAGGCAGCCTTTGTACAGCCGCGTCTCACCCCTACCCCTACCCGGAAGAAACGTTTTTTTCCCGTAGAGGAAGGGGTGAAAAGTGGCTGTACACAGGTTAGATATCAGGATCCGGAAGTCACACACGTAGCCTTTTTTCGGGAAGCGAACATGAAGCATGCCGGTCTAGCTTGGGGGCACCAAAAGCTTTTGAACACAAGGCCTTAAGGTCCGTATACACTAGCAATGTTGTCGCGCGGCGATGTCCTTCGTGTATACCAAAGATTTCACGTAAAGTAGAAGAGAATTTTGCCCCTGGCTCACACTCCCTGATATTAAACTGGCGAAATATCAGCGAGCACGACCTCACATGATCTCACATGTAAACTCCCGCAGCATGCTGTGCCACTGGACCAAAACACTTAGTGTGTATGGACCTTAACTTGCTATCGGAAATGAAAGCACACCCGGCACGACTGATACACACACAAAGTGGTAGTTACATGTACAACTTACCGACAGAAAGGTTGGGAGTAATTAAGCAGTGTATAGGCGTATCTATCTCCAGGTTTGGCTTTTTTATCTTCAGTACTGTAGTCAGACACGTTGAAGTATGACAAACTATTGTTGAGGTATCCATTCAGAGTACCGTCATAGCTATATTTGTATTTGTACACCAGCCTATATGATAATAGAAAAGTATAGATATAACATATCTGAATTAACATCTTTGGATCTCATGACGAATGTTGAAGAAACGATGCTCACCCCGCGCGAGGTGTCCATCCACTCAAGTACTACAGAACACGGTATGACTATCACAAGCATTCATAGCAGATTTCGTATGGCTCAGTAAAAGCTCCGGGCACGAACACGGTAAGGACACGGTTAAGGTACAATAAGGCACGTCAAAATTCTTTACATCACGGTCGCGACAAGGGACGCTTACGGTACCGATCGTGTTGCGAATTTCACAGTCATACGAAATCTGCTCTATTGTGAGACGATACGGCACGCCCATTATTTTTCAATCATACGAAATCTTCTCAAAGAAAATATTCGAGGGAAAAGGGGATTGAGGTTAAATCATGTGGGATATTCAGAGTTGTTTTCTATATAAATACGTAAGTGGTGAACTTCGTTGAACATTATACGGTCCCTTCGATTCAGTACCCTACGTTGCTAGTGATGAGAGCGAGCAGAGGTCTATAATTGTTTTAGCATAAACAAACTAATAGGTAGGCCAGCCGTAACCCAACCAAACTGCATTCCTACTTTTCAGTAAATTTCGAGACGTCATTCGAAAATTCACTCTCTCTCGGCTTCTCTTTGATAACTTAGGGGTTCATTTGTAACTCCACTCCAGCGCACACTGTATTAAGAAACATACCTAGGAATGAAGTCTGAAGTAAAAGCAATCACAAAGGCATTGACAAGTACAGAGATATTGGCCAACCCTTCCATGATTTTAAACCAGGCTCCAATATCCTGAGCTCGCTGGGCTGTCGGGCGACGGAACTGACAGATAAAGTTTATGGCGTCTACACGAATTTCTACTGCCGTGTTGATGAGGGAGAAGAGAGGAGCAAGTGGAAAGGCAGCTACGAACATCGTGACGAATCCAAACTGAAGAACTGAACAGTGATAGTGTGATTTAGTGTATACATCTTTAGATCATAATCATCATAATAGCTTGAGATATCCTTGTGGAACAGTGACGACAAGGCCGTGCATGAGGATTCAAATTATAAAACGAGTAATGGAAGATTGCCCGTATTCGGTGCGTAATGCACTATGAATGACTAGGATTCTTGAATCGAAAAAAGAAAGAACAATTAGAAGGAAAGAAAGAAAGAAATAGTGCAGCTATACAGGATTTTCTTCCACTTCTTTCTTCGCTATTTGAATTGTACATGAATTAAATTAGAGTGGTTAGCTTACCAACTTCAAGGTATTCCCAAAATAAATGACGATCCGGAAGGGCACTTAGTTTGTAATCTATCTCCCAGCGTGGAATCTCTATGTAAGAATCCTTTCGAGCTTGCCTCAGCTTCCACCACTTCATCAGCCCTCTACAAAAGAAAAAAATCACTATGAGTAACATGAAATACAGAATATATAACTGCGCGCGCAGTTTTCCGTTTATCCAACTTACGAAGACTGTAGTTTTCAGTCAAAACGTCTCGGTAAAAATTTCAAAAAGTCAGAGTCAAATGTTTATTCAATATAAAAATGATGGAACCTGACTGCAACCTCAGTATTTTTAAATACAGAGTAGATTAGCAATGTTTGCACGCATACAGGTTTTTCGATAGTTTTGATGGGTCGATTTTCCATAGTTGGTGCAGCCAACTCTAGGACGGGATGTCCGTTATTGAAGATTTTTAAAGTTATCTACAGTCTATCAAATCTCAGTGCTGCATGCAGTCTGTCAAATCTCAGTGCTGCATGCAGTCTGTCAAATCTCAGTGCTGCATGCAGTCTATCAAATCTCAGTGCTGCAGTCTATCAAATCTCAGTGCTGCCTGATATCAACTTACGGTATTGCTATCTCTGTTACGTTGCCTATGATTTGCTGGCCAACCATGATGATGACAAGCTGTATACAAAGATCCATCAGACACCCACCACTACTGCATCCATCCAATCGATAATGTCCTCCCAATCGCTGATAATTACCAGGAGTTCCAATGACCAGATTGAGTTTGAAGAAGGCAATGTAAAAAATCGACGAGTAAGTGTTGACAAACTGAAAAAGATACATCTTGTACGTGAAGCTATCGTTGAAGTCTGTCTCCGTGCGAGGGTTCTCCCACTCCGTCAGGAACATGGCCAGTTTCTCGTAGAAAAACTTCAAGATATTGATACACAGCAAGTTGATAATGGCTGCTGTTATCGTTGTGGTGATTTTTGCATTTTTCTTCATGCTAGGATCTTCAGAACTCAACAGAGCACCATAAACAGAAGCACGGTAAACAACCACACCAACGACGGCACTAAGTACTAAAGCTATCATAAAAGCCACCAAGCTTCCAGCGCCAGCAAACTTACTATAACGTTTCAGCTTAGGAATATGAGGAACCATCTTCTTAGAGACCGGATCTTCTTTTAAGGTGGTCACTCGCGCGAGGAATTCGGGTCGTGGCTGTTCTTCCTCTTCTTCGTAATGCATCATATGCCACTCGTACGCCAGCACAGCTTGTCTTCGCTTCCAGAATTCCAGGAAAAGTGTCGCCCAAATTGACATGAAAATAGCAAACACTACTGTGCTGTCGTTGTCAAAGGAATGTACTGCGACGGCGTAGTAACAGTTGGAAATAAGCGACCAATAAGGACACTGCTGGTCGCACAAGGGACACATGTAGTAAAGAGCTTCGTTGGATTTGTTGCAGATGTCCTTGACTGGCGGGAAGTTGGACGCATTTACAATCCCATATATGAACACAACCAGTCCAAAGATAGCTGCTGGAACAAGCATAGCAGTATAGAATCCAAGCCACGCGAAGTACAACCCGATTTCTGTGCCAAAATAATCCTTGATGGCATCATATGGTTGGTATTTCAGCCAACGCCCAAATCTAGCCCAGTCTCGTCGAAGGCACTGTCGATCATTGGATGGTACCTGGCCCATTGGGGTCTCTTCTGGGCCTGAATGGAGCGGGTACGCTGCAACATAGGTCCCTTGGTGGAGAAGACGTTTGATCCCCTGGTCAAAACGCTCCTCGCCAAACGATGCTTGTAGACAAAGTCGCTCTACCATACGGCTGCGGTCAGTTTGACTGAAAAATGTTGTTGTGTCATGATGGCCAAGGAATTGATCCAAATGATCCTTGCGGAAAGCTGCAACAAATTGCCTCTTTGGGGGTGGGATATGAGAATCCTTAACTCTGAATGGGTCATGAGCATTGATGGATTCGACAAACTCCTCACTCAAATGCTTCTCTGCCCAATTTTTAATGTCAATGTCACTTTCTTTAATTGGCATCTTCATTAACATTTCTTCAGCTGTCCTCACAAGGGTCTGCCATGGAGCATGGATCTTGATAAAATGGGTGTCACGCTTGGTATTGCCCTGAAACAAAGATGAGAAATGCTATTTAGCATTTTTTTTTTTTTTGTAGGGTGGGAAAATTGACTGGGTCCATTTTTTCAAAGGTACACCTAAAACCTGTAATGTCTCCCCCCAAACCATACTGGAAGCTAAGAATCTAAATGGCGAGTGATAGTGCTTCACAAAGTTTAATGCCCCAAATAATAAACACTCCCTTCAGGTAAATAAGTCTTTTAAAGTTTGAATTTTAAAGCTCTATTAGATTAACCTGCATACAGCCAATCATAACTCTTGGTTATGTCTGACTTAACCAAGGGTTACAATCAAACTGCATGCAGGCTATCTTATATGCCCTGTTTATATGGAGGTGAGCCAGCCCTGTAAGCTGACTGGCCTGCTTTGCTGAGATCTCAGTTCAGCCTACATTCTTTGTAAAAATTTCATTGTGTTTATATGGGAAGGCAGGCTGGCTTACTTACAGAGTCCTCTTACTGAGATGGCTTGCCTCCATATAAACAGGGCCTTAGCTAGTTTCTCTCAGCTTCTTCATAAAGTAAAGGAGGAGGATGGGCTGGTAAACATTTTCTTAATGCTGATTTGAATAAGACAATATAAAAAAATTAAGTTATGATCGAATCACCTTGGAAAAAACAAGCAAAGTTAAATATTTATTTTTAAAGAATTTTTAAGAGGTAATTATGATATCCCTAAAGATAACAGACAGCATTTTGCACTAAAACCTTACATATGACCTCAGACATCAAAAGCTGACATGGATAGCTGACGAACAGTAATATTCATCATAAACAATGGAAACTGGGATAATAATTTTATTGTAACAATAAAAGGAAAGCCATTGAGCTGTTCATAAAGCCAAAATATGCCAGAACTTTGTTTACATTCAACATCTAGTCATGAATACAAATGTATAAATTCATAATAATTATGGCTATAAATATGGCAGCTCCAATTATAATATTTTCTATAGCGCGTGAAATGTTACCAAAGATAACATACAAGATATGATTAATTACATCAAATTTTTCTTTAACAATTGAAAATCTTAAAAAAATAATTTCATTTCAGTGTTGGATAATTATACACGTGGTTGTGTTATTGTCTGAGAGAATGATTCATTATGCACGGTAAGCTGTTCCTACCTTGGTAGAAATACCGTCTTCAAATTCCAGCTCTAATCCAGCTTCTTTCAGACTAGCTTCGTATTTTTTACGTTTCTCGGCGTGAATATCTTCTTTCTGTCGGTCGTCATCGTCCAGTTCAACGTCAGCTGCGGGTATTTCAAAAACTAGAACATAATCAATTAAACGTACGCCGTCTCGAAAATACAGTCGCTCGGTTTCTCTCTTGGTGAGTCCCGCTTTTTCAAGCTCAATTTCGATGGCTTGTTGTTCTGCCATTTCGTGCTTACTGAGGATGGCTTCTTCGTCAAGTAATGGAGTATCGTCTGCTGATGTTTGGTAGGTTGTGGATGATCTCTGCCCGTTGTTTAGTTGACTCCCTTCGCCTCCGAAACCTGAATTTCTCGCTCGCAGTCCAGTTGCCCGTGGGTGTGCCATAATACTCCTATGCTCCTAGTTAATATTTAACCAGGATGGCTTAGTCAGATCGATTACAAGTGACAGGAAATAGAACTCGCCCTGCTGGCGGCCGGGTTATGCATATTAAATGACTAAAGCCATGTGGACAGCGTAAAACGCACTAGACCGTTGCCACGTAGTATAGACACATTATTGCCAACGAAGTTGGCAAGCATAGAGGAGTTTGAGTTTGTTACGGAAGTGCGTCATTTCTTTTGTTCTAAACAGGTTTGACTAGATTACACTCCAT
>WUAP02089445.1:0-16927 GCA_015163945.2 Stichodactyla helianthus
ATTCCAACATAGAACAATAGCCTGTGTTGGAGTTAACAGGTATTCGGACCCAAGCTAAAATGTAGGTGGTAGGAGAGAGGGTTGGGAAAAAGGTGTGTGTGTGTTGGGCGGGAGTGGGTAGAGGGTGTGTTAGGTGTCATGGAGTGATGTAAATGCAAAGGTGTAAAAATGGATGGAGAGAGTATAAATTAAAAATGTAATAATAATAATAATAATAAAATAAAAAGTATATGATTGATGTTATTAAATATTCAGAATTCATATTTGATGGAGTTTAATTATGGAGGAGGGGTTATGATTTTTGTCATGTCAGAGAAGGAGGGGTTAAGGAAATCATCCTTAAGGTATGGGGAGGGGTTATAAAAACATTAATTACAAGAAAAAAATCACCCACCCCCTACCTCACCATAAATAATGACCTCTCCCTAATCCAAAACTAAGAATATACTTCAACAAAGAAGCTAAGAAGGTTGTTTTGACGACCTCCTCTCGTTGAACTTTAGTTGCTCTTCACTTTGACTTCACTATTCTCAGTCTGGAATAGCGGAATTGATACAGCAATCAAAGAGAATACGAAAACAATACTTGTATTCTTAGTGACGCCGCCTTGACTTTTGAAATCAGTACGACAATTTGCAACAGTTTTTCACTCACGTTAAATGCATTGTTTTCATTATACCATATCATTATTTAATCTTTTTTTAATTATTTCTCATTTAGGGCGTTACAGTTTGTATCAAGTCTTTCTTTGCATCACACTAGACCCGCGCGTGTATTACACGAATTCAAACAAACGATGTTTGTAGGCAAAACAATGTGAGACCAATAATTTTCTTCCACTTACTGCAGGTGATTCGAATAGTTGTCGATTAATTTTTAGTCCTTTGAAATTTTATGTTGGACCTTGTGCTCGCTCCTGATGCAAGGCTTAAACTAAAATAGGATATTGTTTTTGAGTCATAGTCGTGACCTCTCCCTCTAATTAATCTATCGTAACTGTTCTTTCAAACCGATAATCGCGAGTCATAAGGGTAAGGTACAGGTACAAATGACTTCTAGCTTGCAGAGGATTGCATCGTGACCAAGCCTATGGGGTAGTTTTCTCACGGCAATTTAATGCAAGTACGTGGTTAATACTGTGGTCGCATGCAGCGCAGTTGACCCAAACTTTGGTCAACAAAGCCTTATTTTAAGCCCGCCCCGGGGTAATTGTTACCTCAAGTCGACCTGCGTAGGATGACTTGCAACATGACGACAGATCAGCCGCCTGTATCATAATAACATTATCTCTGTTGTTTGCCAACTCAGACGTAAGAGGGCTATCACTACTGAAGCAAATAATTCACAAAACGACTCCTATGTCCATAAATATGGTTTTAAATACATGTATTTTGAACTGTTTTGGTAGCTTATTCCCTTATCTTTTCGCTCACTGAAGATAGCCATGTGAGTTAGCAGACCACAAGACAAGTTTAGGGTATAATCGATTTGAAGAGAGATAATGGTTTCCTGTAATAAAACACTAAATGAAAACTAGCCACTTTTATGACACTTCTGCTGTTACACATGAAAAGTGTTGAAGATTCTTTCTGCAAAAAGACACCACCATCATTGTATCAAATGCAGCCGAAGATTTGAAATCTATCTTGCGTATTGACGAACAACCTCATTTGCAACGACTACCATTTCGTGACTTTCGCCCTATGTATTCACTAGAGCTTGCACTCAGGCGACTAACAATGGATGTCAGCCAAAATAAGAGGTCGTTCTTATCAAATAACTACTCTAGTCTGATTCAAAACAGGGCCTCCCCACCCCTCACCCCCTCCGTAATCTCATGTTCATTGCCGCAGGCAGTTTCTTATAACTCAGTGACAGGAATTGCATTTTATAATGTCACTAAAAAGTTGAACAGAAATTCTTACGTTCGAATCTAAAAATAGATAGAACTTCCTTAAAAATGCCTCAGAACTCTGGTTTGTATTCTGTTATCTCACGTGCAACCCAGCTTGCGTCGCGTCTACCTTTTTGCGAAACCCTGCACACACTTCAGATAAACTATAGCCTACATGCACCATGTTATCACTTTCAGTATTGCACAAACATAAAATTTAATTCACACGTCCAAAATAGCAATGCTATTCTTGGGATAACCTTGGTGCAAACAAAAGCCACAACAAACTGACCAAGGCTTTAGTTTTCTAATAGTTCAAGTGGGGCCTCACGGCATCTAGACTAGCTCTGTGTTGGCGGCTTCGGGGCTAATCCTAAGTAACCATTTCTTGTTTTTAATTCAGAAAGTAATCTCTCGGTGCTAGGCTTTTATGAGATATAAAGTTAATTGTTTGCGTAAAGGATAACGTCGTCTTTCATGTCTGAATGGACTTCCAAAGGATTACTTTTTTTATATTAAAAGACTAGAGTCAGAATGAAGGACGGCTTGCAACTTGATAAACATTTGATAAGCCTGCAAAATTTACACCCTGGTACACCCGATGTTTTTTTTAGGGCGGGTCACCGGAGAGCCAGTGCTACGGAGTTGGACCATACAACAGTGACCATCATAGTCGATACTGCTGAACAAATTCTTGTCACGACAACATCTCACTGGTCAGTGTCACGTCCACTAAGGCCCAGGTCAAACGTCGAACTTCACATGAGCTGAACTCATTGAAAACAATGGATAATAAGCCGGTCTTCTTTGATCTCATTAGGTTCGGCTCATGTGAAGTTCGACGTTTGACCTGGGCCTAATCTCAAGTGATGTCACGTTATGAGTTATGTTCACGCTCTGAGTTGGACACTATTGTCACACTTTTTCAAAGTAAAGTGTTCCACTACGGCCGTTACATCCTTAAAGTTGGAGCTGGACTGAGTTTTACATCCTACTGGTTGAGTGACGCTCTCGCGATTGTCCAGTCTCGCACTCTAGACTTCCACGTCCTAGAAATTGCATGTCACACTATATACATGATCTACATGATTCAGAAAGTGCAATGCACTGGCCGTCCGTCATTTGTCTTTTTTGGTTTTGTAGCCCGTCAAGTTATGTAGCACACGCGCAACTTATGATTGATTTTGCAGAAGATACGTAGTGATTTTGATATTGATCGTAGGCCTTGTTTAAGGTAATTCCGTAGTTTTGCATTGTGCACCACGGCTGCGCATAATACTGATAGTTCCCATTTCGCTTCTTTGCGTTGGATGTGACTCAAAACGGAGTAAAAGTAATATTTCTAAACAATATTTCGTTGAGCACTTCGAACTAAGCACGTTTTAGGCATTATCGCCCTAGTCCACCCTCTGCCACAGATGCATTTACGCTCAGATTGAAAAAGCTCTACCACAGGAATCCCAACCAACGAAAAGCATGCGCAGAAAAGATGCGTACGAATGCACGATGGCATTACTTTAAGCGAGAAACCAGTGACAGAATTTTACCCGCCTTGGGTTCCTGAGGATGTCAGTCGTGAAGATATACTTGCGATTAGAATGTACATGATCCATCGATTCTCAAAAAGGGTTTTTGTTGCCTACCGTATGTTTCAATGATGCGTTCCATAGTTAATCCCTCAGTTAGCTTTAAACGTGAACACACAAACCGGCATACCACCCGAGACATCCCTTGAAGCTAATTAAGGCGCAGTATGGATTTCAGAGCCTGACCGACGATTAAAAGCCGTTCTGTCTTTAGGCACTGTCGAATTCTAGCCCGAAGGCATCAGGGGAGAGACTGGCCGTCTGATTAAGAGCTTTTTGCCCTGGAAAAATTCCCGTAAAAGAAGTGAAAGGACATTTTGTTCTTAATTCATTCTCCACTTGCGCACAACTCCGATTTCAATTGGCCAAAATAACGCGGGAAAATCGGGGTCGTGCAGCCTCGGACTATAAGCGCCAGCTTTAGGGTCCTTTAGATTTTACCGCTGTATGTTTTGAGAATTAAGGTCAACTAGCAAATTATTTAGATTTAAATCTATCAGGCGGTGTTGACTCTTTTTATCTGGGCGTGGGATAATTTTAATATCGAAGGTAGACAACATATTTCATGCTGTTCAAGAATAATGGCTCCATAACGGCGAAACTGTTTACAATCTGATAGAATTTGCGATTGCAAGTGATCAAAAAAGCAAGCCCATTGTTTTACAGTAGTCGCTTTTATCGTATGGTCTGTAAATATATTTGCTCGCATAAACATTCAGGTCTCAACTCCAAGAGTTTTGGAGTAAGCGCTGCATAGAAATCAAATCTAAGACCTTATGACCTTCGGGCTGTTTAGTTAATCTAACTGTTTTCGATTGTCTTTCATTTAATCTTCATTTGTTGTGAATTAGACTTTTGAAAAAGTCTTGCCTGGATATTATGTACTGATTCGAGTACTGGCGAGTTTGAATTGCGTAAAAAATGCATTCTGAAGATGCGACGGAATCGTCAAAACTGACTGTCCTTTACAACACCTCCCTCAAGTAGTTCTTGTAGTTCTTATCAATGGCTATAATGAACTCAATCGTCTTCAGTTAATCTTGTCTAATTTAGAGGCAAGGTCTAGGATTTTTGCAAGACTTTGAGTACAAGATAGTGAACAAAGCTGTCGACGATCAGCCTAGCTATCATAAACCCATGATAAATTCACGAAAACTCACGGACCTATGATTGGACCATAAGTATTGAATTAGTTTAGATAGGGCACGATACGCTATTGTAATGCTAGCTGAATGCATGCCTTCTTATCTGTTATTATTTTGAAATACAACTCGGTTTTTTATCTCAGCATTCATTGGGTTGGCCTGTCGTCAAGCCTTCCTTTGTATCTGAGGTTTTTATAGTAACACTGTACTCTGTATTAGACTGGAATCGTTCCAGCTTCAAAAACAGACCATCTAATTGTAGTTCTACGTCCTTTCTGAAGGTCATAGGATGTGGTACACCCGCGTTTTACGTCTGTATTTTTCCCGCTCTTAGGCACGTAAGAGACAGGTTGTAACAGAGCGCATGACTTGCCCATTCATGAGAAGGAACAGCTTTAGCCTTGAGTGGTTCTGTGGGACTTTGCTCTCGGGGAAAGCATAGAGTGAGGAACAAGGCATATTGCTTTGAACTTAAGTTACGGCAGATTAAAAACGAAAGACTTCGAAAAATTAAAGACTGTAAAATGAACCAAAAAGGCAAAAAGACCAAGCTACTAAAAAGGACTTCTTGGTCCCTACCATGATGTTTTCAGCATTTAGTGTTATTTATTTCGGCATCAAAATAATTTTTACTTATTTTTTTGGAAAATGGGTGAAGCTGTGTCTTTGGGGTCTGATAAAATGCCTGACAGGGGGGAACTCATGCTACAAAACACGACCTAATACCCGCGTAATCTGCTGTAATAATCATTAGGACCCAGCTCAGCTTTCCAAAACTGCACAACACAAAAATACAACTGTTCACACGCTTTTCTCATTATTGTGTCTCTAGTGCTGTCATAAATGTTAGGTCAGTATAATTTGAGTAAAAGAAACAATTGTTGTTTATCTCTTCTACGGAAAACAAACTGAAATGAGAGAATGATGTGTTGCATGTCCTGTGGCGATGATTCAACGTTGGTGATCTAGAGATGATACTTACTTTAAAATAGCATGATGTATTGCAAAACCGGTGTAAGCAATTGTAGAACACAGGAATTATACTTGAAAAACAGGGTGATTTTAGGTGGATTCTTGAACCAAGGATTAAAAGAAGAGGGGCGAACAGTTTTGCACAGTTGGTGATACGATCATAGCGTTAAGTTGAACAAATGATCAAACTATGCTCACTTCATTTCGCGAAAATCCGATTACCGCAGCTGAAAATCGAAGGAAAATAAACATATCAGAGAAAACATCAACCCAAAGGTTTCTCGAAAACCCCGACACTTAAAAGGATTATCGCCTTGTGTTGCTTTGCCGACGAAGAAGGATGGAGAAGTTCGATGTCACATCGACAGCTGCTTGGGACAGTTTAAGGGTATATATATATATATATAGATATAGATATATAACTTCAATGAATATCTTTTTTTTTTTCAGACTCTTAAATCGTAGGGTCAACAAACAGGGTCATTCTGAGCCACTCTGAGTAAAATGCAAATAATCAAATTGCTTTAATGCTTAGTCAAGGAACAACAGCCGACGAAAAGACCGAGAATTCTTATTTGTCAAAGCACTCTAAGGGCATACAATCGCTTTGTCGGCATCTGATGCGTTGTTTATTGTAGTTCAGTCTCTTGGCAAGATTTGTTGACTCCCTTAAATCCATCAACAAATAAACTCAACCATCTTTTGAATAAGTTAAACTCCTTAAAAATCCCAGGATTTGAGCAGAGATGGATAAATTAGTTCAGTGGAAATGTTGAAGAGAAATGTTTCTGCTTTTAGAGCGCGCGCGGGAAAAATCTCTCCCATGACCAAGTTGGCTTATGTTTTGCGTGAGTTGAGCGAAGACTAGAGTGACCTTTTCCTATATTCTGGTTCTATGATGCGTTAAAGAAATTAATAGAACACTCTTGGCATAAAGAACCTTTGTAGTCGTGTCTAAGACAGCATTTACCGAGCGGTGTTGTCAAGTTCGTAATAAGTCGCAGTAAAAATTATAAGGGGCTTAAAGGATGCAAAATCCCCCGGGATTGCCATCAGACTGAAAAGCAATTCGAGTTGATTGAGAGCGTAAGAAAGTACAGGTCTTTTAACAAGTGATGACAAACGCCTGTCAAAATGGTGTCGGTGATCTCTAACGATAAATGACACGACGTCAAAGACTCAGGTCAAGTAGGTAGATCGTTGATACGAAGCAGAAACACTAGCTGAAGGGAGGACTCGTCTTCCTTAACAAGAAACTAGAAACTAGTGGAAACGTAAGACTTTTCTCGCTGTTAGTCAACGTGAATGGCCCGAAAGAGTTTAGGAGTATCACTTTTGTGGGATGTATCAATAAGGCTTCCGGTACCGGTCCGCTTGCTCCAGTGAACTCTTTTGTTCATTGATTTGCTTTGTGCCAGCTGTCATTTACCGGACCGCGATAGGGACTCGTGAAAATCGGTCCGCGATGATCAGATTTCAATGAGGAAACGTAACGGAGAACTAGCGAAGCCTTGAGCACGACCCCCTTAATGTGTTTAAGGATTCTTCTTGAAAAAAACAACACGAAGACAAAATATAAATCTAGAATTATCTAGAATTCTATAGAACTTTGTGAATTTGATTTTATCATTGTTTAGCGTTTCCGCCATTAATAACTTGTTTAGGCATAAGTTTTCGACTTCAATGAACATCTTGTACCATGGTAAAACAGCTTTTGAGAGAATCAAAGTTGTTACTTGAGTATTTGTTAGAGTCTATGGATTTGTTTGGTAAGTTTGAAAAGGAAAAGACTCGTCATAGTGGACACCGTACCGAGAAAGATTTCCTTCCAATTTACACCTAACAAAAGATAGAATAACTTCACAGGATAGAGAAATAACGAGAAATAACGGTTTCCTATAGTTCTGACATAAACTCCCTTCCTGAGGCCACAAAATCAACACTCTTAAACCAGAGTACAAAAAAAGTCGTTCTCAGGGTGACTCATCTTGAGCTTGTCCCACGCTTAGAGAAGTGACGTTACGTAGGGGTAAAAAATAGATTGAACAATAGCTAGAGTGATTACTCACTTGGTAATTAATTTATTACTTGGTACCTGATTGGCTTAGCAGATGTAACTATGGTTTGTTCTCGCGAGTCGTGTATGACGTCACGGCCCAGCCCGATTTGGCCCCCTGCGACATCGGAGCGGCTACGCGTGAAGGTACATATATTGATGTGAAAAATAATATCAAGCTCATATCAATTATTACTTATCAGCGAGCGAATGTAGTTGGAAACATCTGAGATCCCATAACAACTCCGACTTTCAACATTACAATGGAACGAAAAGATAGCGGTAACTGCGTGGTTCATGTTCGTACCGACTCAGACAACGATCTGGACGCGTTATTTCATGTTGTTCAGAAGACTGCCAAAACGGTGGAATCGTCGTCGAACTCGCTGCCGATGAAGCTGCGTAAGCTTCCTCCATCTTTCTTCAAACAGCCGACTCGTCTGGATCCCACCAAACTGAGCCCTGACGACAATACAGGGCTTCCTATTTCTCATTCGCGTGCCCACAGTTCGCCGGCATCTTTGACAATTCCTACGAGTACAACTGGACAAAGTTTATACCCATTACACCCGGCACACAACCGAACGCAATCCTACGACGGTACTGCGTTTGAAGAATCACAACAACTGCCACCAGGTTGGGAGATGAGGACTTCGCCGACAGGACAGCCTTACTTCATGAAGTAAGTAGAATGTTTCATCAAATACGAAGGAATACACATAACAAGTAGACAGATGTAACTCGCCTGTTTTTTACATTTAAATCACTGGTGATGAGAAGCGTTTTATAAATCAAAGTGGTCGAAATTAGCTGATGAAGAAGTCAGATTGAGTTGTTTATCGTAGTGTTAGCTTGGCCATTTCTGAGATGTGATAATTTTTTGCTAGATTATTTCCTTGGAAGCACCGTTATATTTTCATCAAGGAAACTGTTTTCAGTTTAGAGACACTAGAAGACCTGCTATCGTTTCAACGTGTACTCTACAAGATGGCGGGTAGCCTAGCTATCGAGATCACGTTCTGATACATCTTAGCTTATTGTATTCTTGTGGTTGACGTGAATCGATTCGAGACCGCTAATTGTTGTTTGTGCTGTTTTGTTTTCAGTCATTACGAACAGATAACCACTTGGCAAGATCCAAGAAAGACTCAATCGACTACCAACTTGACAAATTCTGCTGGCTTGCCTGATGGCTGGGAGCAAGCTATCACGCCAGAAGGAGAGATCTATTACATTAACCATGTTACGCGTACTACGAGTTGGGTCGATCCACGGATTGCGATGGCACAGAACCGAACCGCCGCGAATCATCCGTCTCCCATGCTTCAGAATAGGCAGCAACAGCCTCACAAAGTGATGCTAGAACTCGAACGGGTTCAAATGGCACAAGAACAACTCAAGAAACAACAACAACAGCTCCTTGAACAAGAAATTTTACTCAAACACGGTTTATTGGAACGAGGCGGTAACAAATCTCTGCTAGGGAATCTCGCTCGAGAAGCGTCATTAGGTCAACTACCTACAAAACCAGAAACTACGACGCAGAACGGTCACATTCGAGATGACTCGTTTGACTCAGGTCTTGGCATGAACACTGGATACGGCAGCTACAACACCGATGTAGATCTGAGCACTGGTACAAATGATACTTCTATGTTTGACGCGAACTACAACACCAAGGACTCAACGTGTTCCACTGGAGAAGGACGCAATACCTCTGGCAGACTTCCAGACTTCTTTGATAATTTGCCTGGGACAAACGTCGACTTCGGGACTATCGAGAGCAACGATTCTACGACATCAGCCATGGAAACTGACCACGACTTAGGGGTAGGACTAGACCTTCAAACCGACATGCTGAGCGATGTTGAATCAGTTCTGACTCCAAACATGTCCAAAATTCCCGACCCAAGTTTCCTAACTTGGCTATGACTGTAAAACTGTAGTTCCCTTATTTTTCATACAGAAGTATATATATTTTGTATATTGGAGTTTAAATTTTTTTTCAAGTATTTTTATATTGTAATGAAGCTTGTTTTTTGATAGTAATAGTAATGAGCCCGTTAATGAAAGGCTCCTGGCTGGACTATTAAGTGATTGTTTTGTGGGTAGCCCTTAACGGTAAGAAGTTTTATGTATCGTAGTAGCTTCATATATCGCGTTAGTTAGGTTTCGAAAAAAGGAAAATCTTATACAGACCTCTTGTTTCGCAGCGAAACTCCCAAGTTGACTCAGAACTGCAGAGTCGAGTATATCCATGTAGTTTTAGACACATTTATTTAGATACAAAAATGATTCAAAGCCAGCATGAAGACAATGGAAGCTCAGGGCTTAGGTTTAGTTAACTTAGCTTAAGGACCTTAGAGAGCCGAGAAATCACGAAGTGAGTTTTCTAATCTAGTATCAAATTTCGCGTAGTTGTTTTATCCTTCGCTAGCTCCTCCTCCTAACTTAATAGAGTCACGATTGCACTCGCTCGTTTTTCAGTGTTAATTCACGATTATGTTCTGCATGGCAATCCTGATATAGCATTTTCACGCGGGGAGATTCTGTCCATGAGCTCAGAGTGTAATTCTCAACTCAGTTTGTACATATGACAGATTTTCTCGCTGAATTATTTCTGTTGACCCTTGTTGACGAGTAGAAAAATGGATCCATTCTGCTAGTTCGGCTTGAATGGTTCTCTTTGTATTTTTATGATAATACGAATCTTTTGATTAGAAAAGGTCTTGTTCGATTGCTTGTTAGTATAAAAATTAGATATCAATTAAGCAAACGTCCTAGGAGTAGTGATTGAAATTAATTTTGGTGAAGATCTGACGAAGTTAATTATTTCCTAGGCATCAAAAACAACTTCTAAATTACTAAAAATATTAAATTTTTCTCTATCCTTGTAGACCCGAGGAAACACTTTTGATAACAGACGAAATAACAGTTCATAAAGAAGGATAAAATTTCTCTAAACTTATTCCTTTTGCAAATGCAAAACAGTTGTAAGATACGGCGGTTTTTGACTTTCTCACTGTAGGTTATTAAGTGCCTCAAGATATAGACATTTCTCTCGGTTACCTGTATTTTTAACTAAAAGATATATATTTTTGATATTATTAGATTAGAATAATAATAATCCAATTCGCTTTAATTTTCAGCGACAAATGTAAAATTATATTTTTGTATGGCGAATGATAATAAAGATGTGTTGAAGAGACAGACGTGTTTGAGTTTGGATCTCGAACTTAGAAAGAGAATGTGGAAAGTCCCTAGTCACCACAGAAACACCAAAACAACCTTCCTATGCCTCGCTAAAGATCGTTCTAGCCATCATTTCCACCCCAATGGACTCTCTACAATACGGCATTCGCTGTTACGTCATGAGAAATATGACGTCAATTATTCTGGGTGCTGGCTTTTCCAGAATTTGCGGTCGATACTTCAGACTCAATAGGCGAACGGGAATGGATGATCATGCATGAGCAGCATTTTAAAAAGCCAGAAAGTTGAACACCACACCTATCATCTCGCTATACGATTACGACAAAATCCGTATCAAAAATTCCTATTATTTTGACCAGTTTCCACTCTACTTTCCACTTTTCTTTCTTCTTCTTCTTCTTCTTTTTTTTTTTTTTTTTTTTTTTTATTCATTTTGAACGTCATGAAGAAAAATTTGAGACCAACGTCTCGGCGAAAGTCAATCACAGAACTCTCACCTGGTTCCTTAGTTACGGTTGTTTGCTATAAACGGTTGCTGTAAATAAAGAAAAAGTATTCAAAAACAGTCAAAGAGAATTCATAACGTCCAAGAATCAATTAGAAGCCAAGCGTAGTCAACTGAGATTTTATAGCCTAAAGAAAAAGTATAAATTAAAGTGTTCATTGGAAGCAATTAGAACCAGAAATTAATTAGAATTACGCCCAGTTTGATTAATGGAAATTGGAACTAACATGTAGTAGCTAAACAAAACATTGTTCGGGAATTTTTATATTCTTGTGTTATTTTCAGGAGCTGATAAGATGAATAGCTCTCTAAGAAGATTTGTTTATTTCAATAAGACCCCCACTATCACAAGCGAACACGGAAAAAAACACTCTTTGGTGTCGCTCAGTGTGGGATCGAATCGATCGCCGCTTTCAAATGACCAACTCCCACTTTTTCGAAGTCTGATACCAAAGTTATTACACACGAAGACTTAAGTTTTTCTGGTTGTTTTTGTCATGTTTTGTATTTGTTTAGTTATCCAAATTGTGTAGTGTTTATCAGTTTTGATTCACAGAAAGCGTCGCATTGCAGAACAGACTTGCTTTTCGGCTTCTGAAGACTGACGTGACTGGTAAGTAAGTTTGTCTCAGTCCGCGGCAAACAACCACGAGTGTGAACTGTGTAAAGAACCAATGAAAACAAAAGCACCGAATGCTATGAATGAACAGATTAAGTGACAGTTTAATCCCTTCTCTCAGAAGTGAGTTCATTGGACTAAATTAAATGTATCGTGCTAATGGATAAAGAATGAGGAGTCTGTCGACTTGTTTCATGCGGAGAAAAATGGATTTGAATCAAAGTCTGTGCCAAAAGGCGGTAATGCTTACTGGTCATTATATGAAGGTCAATGAGTACAATGTCAAACGATTCCTTTGACAGGGCTCTGGCATGCAACTAGCTAGATCGCTTTTTGGGTCAATGATTTGCCCAAAAAAGTGAATAGTACGACTCAAATCTGCATAGCTTTGTCGAACCCATACACGAATTAAAGTTAATTCAACTCATAAAAAAGTAGAAGTTTATAAACTCGCTCCGATGGTGCCTTATTGATTCATTATTGGTTCATATTTTGTTCAGTTTCGATAGACCATTGTAACTCGAAGAGTGCGTTCAGCCCGCTTCTTGCGCAACGCTCTAACACAAGCGACCGTGAAGCCTCACGTAGCCTGTTCAAGGATGTAATAATAGCACAGGGAAATCGTCTGGACTGTTGGGCGAAGCGCCCTTTGCACAGCAGCTTCCTGAATTATCCTGACAGAATATTTATTTGGCAATATGATTGGCTAGAGCTCAGAGCTGACACAAGTGTGAATCTGCGTTCAGCTTCTTGGACAAACGGATTCCTGTATGAACTATAAATCAATTTTGAAAACGGGTAATAGCTTATCGGTTAGCCTGTTAAACTTATTGTTCCCACGCGTGGTTTTCTTTTGTTTGCTTTTAGAGCTTCGCTAGTTGAGGCATCATCGTCATCTTCTTATTCAGTCGTTATTATCGTCTTCTTCTTTTCTCTTTCTAGCTTTTTCTTCCTCCTCCTCTTCTTCTTCTTCTTCTTCTTCTTCTTCTTCTTCTTCTTCTTCTTCTTCTTCTTTCCTTTTTCCTCAACTATTTAACTACTGTTTTCTGCAGTTCGTAATCAGTTAGTTTCTTCACTAAGATTCTCTGTGAATGGGTAACTGTTTAAATATTCCAGCAATTTTAATGTTTATATATCTAGGCGTGATCCAAAAATAAGTTTGTCTTTCACTTTCCGGCGACAGGAGGCTAGCTAAATGTGGTCATGTAGGATTTTTTCTTCTTTATGAATTCGATGCCTTCAGTATCCGTGTTTTGCTCATATTACAAAAACAACAACAACACAACACAACTACAACACAACACAACTAATAAACGCAAGTAAAAGTCAAGTAAAAGTTACAAAACTAGGGACTGAGAGAAAAGCTGTAAAACTTGCGTACAAAATCAAAGGTAGAGGCAAATATGAATGGAATCGCTATGCTGACCAGGACATGGCTTCAGTGTCTAAAGTCGACCTGTAACTAGCTGGTAATAGTATTTACTTTGCGGCGCGTCAGTTTACGAATTAAACGTACAATTGATATGTTTAGTTTAACCCTTCCCTTTTTGGCTTCTAATTAGACCATTGGTATTTATTTTTAACAGCGGGTTGGTTTCACTGTTGGTTTCCACCATGAAAGGGTTTCCTCGCCAAGAAATTAGATATCGACCTTAGCAAGGCCAGGGCGAATTGGGTCGGTTATACAGGCTGCCGGCAGAGTATCTCAGATTAGGTGCTGGTTCATTGACTACTCGTTTATTTGCAGGCGGACATCGGAATGAAAAAAGCCAGGATATGAAGTTTAACTAGGAAGATAAAGCCTCTGCACTGGACCAGCAGTTGTGTCAACTAACCCATGTACAGCCGACAGAGACACATTGACAACTGGGGCCAGCCAAACACTCGAGTGAGTTTTTGAGTGGACAATAGCTGAAAGTATACTAGCGGAAGTTATGGCAAAATCGTTGCCAGACATGAGACAAAATGGAGCCGTTGTGCCCTGGTTCAGGAAATGCGAGGGTTTTGGTGGTTAGATCGTGGGTGGTCATTTCAAATGATTGATTTATGGCGAGCACGAACGCTGGGCTTCACCCAGCTCTATGTACCAGACAGTTGACAAGATTATCACGTAACTAGCGTTCCGGCAGCCAACACTGAAGTACACTTGACCGACACTGCTTCTGCGCGCTGGTTTTGGGGAAGGCAAGAGAGCATTTTGGAATCTAGTGAGACCTTATAAATCAAACGCAAAGTCAATAAAACCGAGATCCACCAAATTGAAGGTTTTAAAGTATCAGATTTAGGTCACGTATCAAGAACCACACGACCAAGAATATGTCTTTTCCTTTAACCCAAGACTACGTCTGTTCCCGCCATCCTAAACAGGTGCTTTTGATACTAGCTAGCAAAGATTACTTGTCGGTTTAGACTATTTTTTTCTGATATTGTTCTTCTTCGTCCGTGTTTTGCTCAAGCTGGCGGCGACGTCACCGCAGCCAGTTAAATGAGAATTAGTGTGTAGCTGAGTGTTGAGTGCTCGTTTAACGTTTAAGTTGTCTTGATTATTTCATGGAGTTGGCAGCGATTTCCCCCCGCCTTCTCCGCGCACTATTTTTCATTGGGCTCTTAACGAAAATCTTTTTATTCATCAGGCCAGGATAGCAGCGCAGTTCCTCAAAGAAGCAATATTTCATGTGCGTGCCTTGGTTTGTACGTCCGTGAGCTGGACGGTTTTAAATAACTGCGTACCAAATAGCTCAAGTAGCGGTGTTTCACAGACATTGAACACTACTCAAACAGATGCGTTATCAGCTGTCTCAAACCCTTATCGGTCACAAACTCTTGCCCAAGCGGATAATTCTATTTATTTATGAACATAATATTCTCAATTATTTTTATTAAAATTCACGAGGCTTTGACTGTGGGTCACAAAGGTCACATAATGGCTTTTTCGTTTCACTAATAACAAGACCACAAATGAGTTAATACCGGATAATTCTGGTTCTCTCTGATAAGAAAAATTGCTGGAAGCATTTTTGTTTCTGCTGTTATGTAAAGCAGTTTAATAAACGGGCCTCAGCTAGTTCTCCACGGATTGCATCTTGCAGTTGTGCACAAAACATCTAGTTATAACTATGACGCAGACCAGAAAACAAGCTCTTAATGCGGTAAAAGGGCTCTGCGCAAATTCAGCGCTAGCACAACGGCGAAAGAATCGTCTCTCCTGCGCTTGCGATACTTTGTTCATTTGGCTCTGAACGCAATGCAAGACGGCTGCGCATTGAGGTTGAAAACTGATAAATCATGCGTGCTACAAGCCTGTTTAGTTTCCTACTTGTGAGACTGCTTTATTTGTACCTGCTGTCGCGCTTCCAGTGTTAATATTGCTATGTTATTTTCCCTATTTAATTTCAGTAATCTATCTGAAATTATAACGTTCTAAGGCTACTTATTAGTAGTTATTTCGGTCTTACACAGCAGTGATTTTTAATAACTAATTGAATTAATTCTTGATTAATAAAAGCTCAGTTGACAATACGCAAACAGATTCACAAGCAGAAGCGCCGGGATTACATGCACTTGCTTCGGGTATATTGGAACCTGGTTAGGGTTATCCACAAGAAAAGCCAGGTTTAAAAAAATAATGCTGAAATACTCGTAAACAAGTATCGATATCGTCCCTGGGCTGATGTTAATTACAGCATCATTAATTGCAAGCTAATTATTGACCTAACAGTAACGCATCAACGAGATTCTGTTAAAAATAAATCGGGTACATTGACCTTAATAGAACGAGTCTGTTCTTGTCTTTCTGCACCATTAACGACAGTAGACAACAGTAGCACAATAATATAACCGACTAGTGTCCGTAGTTTCACAGTTCTATTAGCTAATTGTGGAGGGGTGGGGTGGGGTGGGATTTGGCAGGAATATGGGAGTAGTTTCTTATTCGCCAGACATTGGAATGTCTGTGGAACTGATCAAATGCCTGGGTCCAAATGCCTGGCTGTTGGCCAGGTTCCTTTCCTTCCCCACCCCCTACCCCTGGAGAGTCTATTTATAGATAGCCTAAAAAAATTCGATGCAACGAAGAACTGCTTTTCCACGCGTGTAACGCGCACTTATAGAATTTAAAGGAGTATAGAAGTTCGCCGGATCATAATTATTACTCTGGATTCAAATGTTCATGGGATTCCTGTGCGTTAATTTCCGGTAGTCAGCGCGGAAGCTGAACACTAGTTACCATATATGGGCATGAATGACAAACGGTCAACAACCGCCATTTTTGAATTCAGTTCTTCATTCGAATTTCATCGAGTCTTGTTTTTATACAGGATTTTAGATTATTGTGAATCCAAAGCTCCCTTTAGATGCTTTTGAAAGCACTAAGGGATAAAGTAAAGAGCTTCAAGTCGATAATTAGAGAAAGAAATACGATTTTGAGGACAAAATGAGCGAAGAAAGTCCAGAGACATCCAACGACTCCTCTTCACATGCTGAAGGTAAAAATATGGTTTGCTTCTGTTGAATTTTTCTTGTCTTATTTTCAAATTTATCTTCTTATTATTCCCTTCAGGTCCTTATTTTGTATCTGTGTCATAAAATCATTATATAAATGTACAGATTTTAGATGAACCATTTATAAATAAAAATTGTTTCAATATATTTTTTGAATTTAAAATTTCTTAACCCAAAGCTGATCATAAGTTTATATTAAACGATCACTTTCAATGTTTCCTTGATGTCGTTAAAACTTTTTGATAGATGAAAAAAATTTAAAATGAAATAACTGGCTCTTGCAAATCATAAAGATGACCACAATTGTTTTATACTTTCTACTGAATATAAGATTGATTGTATTGAATAAGTGTACCTTATGGCCATTCAATATTTTGATAAATAAAATAAACAAATTCACTGTATTTGAACTCATTTTTCTCAATTTTAAAAATTGA
>WUAP02089556.1:0-16926 GCA_015163945.2 Stichodactyla helianthus
CACATCTAACAAACTCTACTCACATGTTGATTTTATGTAAGGAGGAAAACTGGAGAACCTGGAGAAAAACCCTCTTATCAAGGGAGAGAACAACACATCTAACAAACTCTACTCACTCAAACTCTTTGGGATTGAACCAGTGTCCCTACCCATAGGGCTCAAAGTCATGAAGTGTCAGGAGCAAACATAACCCACAAATCTGTAATAAACCTCTTTTCCCATTTCAGACTATGTGTCATTCTTTTGGGAATAAGATTGTTTTTAGTTCATAAAAAAAGTCATATTAATGTATCCTGTCAAGTGTTTTGCCAAAACAAAAAATAAAACCAAGGAAAAGACATGATCTGAAATGGCAAAACATTATGCCCGAAGTAAAGAGGTCTGTCTGTTGATTGGTACATTGGCCTTAAATCTGGTGTTTTTTAGATTAACAGGAAGAGAGAAGAGAGTAGGTGGATTTGATTTGATGTGGAATGATGGACCTGTAACCATGGATGATTCTTGTGGAGCTGATTGTATTCCACAACCAAATTATCCAACAAATACTTTCTTAGGTGAGCCTAAATTATGCTTAAAAAAAAAAAAAATCATGCAAAGTTTTAGTTGAGCAACTCACATGCTGTTTAAAGAATCCTAGTTATCCACATTGCATTACAAACCAGAGACAGTCAATCTTCAGTGAATCCCCAATTTTCTCTGCCAGCCAAAATGGTGGCTCTGGTTTGAATCCATTTGCATCAATCTTGTTTTTCATGCTGGAGTGTTTAAATCCATCAGAATATATTCATACATGGTCAGTTCATCTTTTCACCTAGATATTTTAAAGTTAAGCAGTGTTTCCTAAGGTATGTAAACAATATAGGCACACAATGTATTGTGGTTGACAAGGATTCTTTAATTTTCATCTCAATAAAAACTACTGCTATGGAGCCATTAAAACTTGTGGTACAGAGGTATTAATTTTTTCTTTATTATGAATTACAGGTTGTTGTAACATGGACAGAGAAAAACAGATTAAACAAGTTTTAAAAGCAGCACAGACTGCCAAAAAAGGATAATAGAATTCAGTAAACAAGTACCCTGGATTTACCAAAGGCTCTCTCCATCTGGTACTTCACAGAATACCTGGCCAAAAAGTATACCAATTGAAATTATGAGGGCCTTTGGCATCCAGGGTAGGACTAAGACATCAGTTCTGGTCAATATCATTGAAATTCTAATGCAAAAAGTTTAATCACTGGTAACAAAAATTTCACCTTGGGAATGAAATTAGGGTTGCAAGATGAAGATCATTTATCTGATGACCGTAAATTCAACCCCACACTTTCATTCAGGAGTTAAACTTTCCAGTCTTCACTGGACGTTTGGTGGACATACTTGACCCACTTCAGTCTTTTTACTAGTTTTTACAACAGAATCTATACACCATGGCTGGTCAGTTTATTATTAGGCCTGGTTTTTAATTAGAGAATTAACAGGCAAATGTGAAACATATGCAAGCACAGAGTTATTTCACTGTTAATCATTCTTAATTTCAACTAGGGAGAACTATCCTTAAAGTACTAGTGTGCTTCTTGCATTTATCACAACCAACCCTTACTATTATAGCTATTTGTAAATATATATAATGTTTATTTATTAAATTCTTGGATGAAAAGGAACATTTCAATTTGACTTGACCTTTAATACTATTGGTAGTTATGGCAACCATTCCCAAGAGGATCAAAAGACGAAGACATGAGCAAAGTGTTCATGTTGGTACAGACACAAAGGATCTAATGAGAAATCTTTTGTTAAATACCACATGGCCATGATGATGTAACATGTAGATGCAAAGTAATCTGTTTAAATGGCGGTTGTGCATTATTATGCAAAGCCAAAGGATCCAAAACCAACCCACTCTCCTTATGTTGGCAAAACATTGAGAGCCACAGGAAATGTTTGGTACCCTAGTAGTTTGACTAGCCATGTGGGTCCCAGCACTGAGATTGAACACAAACCTTTTCAAGATGTCAGGACTCTGAGGCAATGCATTACACTCAGCTTCGATCAATTAACCAATGATGTTTGACCATGATGGTGAACCGAGTGCAGAGCTGATAGATTGGTACATGTTCCTTAGCACACTGGAGTTTCCAATTGGTAGAAATAAGTATGTGAGGTTTCTATTTGACTCCAGCAATAAAATCCATTTCATCACCTGTCATGGCTGACAGATTAAACCCTTTGACTTCAGGTAAACCTTAGAAGCAAGAAAAAGAAAAGAAAAATGGAATATAAGAATGAAAATTGCATCACTCATAATGAGCCATAAGATCTCTCAACTCTGTGGGCTAATAGTTACTGAGTTGAACTTGAGATCTTGGATATGTATGAGGGTATTGGTGCACAGCTGCAGTATTCTTAGGCAAAAAGCAATGCCTTGGATTGGTTTCCCATCCAGGGAGAGTAGTAAAACTTTTTAACAGGTGATGCAGTGTTGCCTGTAACATAGCTTGCAACTGGGTAATTCCAGCATGTATCCAGTCCCATTCAACTGTGGTGTGTGATGTCACAGAAGTAGAAACAAGTTCTACTTTTGAGAAGCTGCAGGCAACATCACATCACGTGTCCATGTCCAAGCCTTTACAAACCTTCAAGCTCATGGAGTTTAGCCACTTTAGGTTTGAGCTGTTTTCTGAGGTTTTCCAGTTCCTCATTGACATTCTTCTGATCTACAACGCCAAAGACAAAAGGCATATTAAGTACTTTATAATTTACCTTAGAAAAATTTAAGGCAATAAGCAACTGTAATACTTACATTACACTAAGAACTGCAAGGATCATGACAAGGATAATGGTGATGATAATGATGACGGTGATGGTTACATGTATGGTGGTGATGATAATAGTGATAATGATGACTGAATGGTGATGATGACAGTGATGGTTACATGTATGGTGGTGATGATGATGATCATAGTGATGATAATAGTGATAATGATGACTGAATGGTGATGACAGTGATGGTTACATGTATGGTGGTGATGATAATAGTGATAATGATGACTGAATGGTGATGATGACAGTGATGGTTACATGTATGGTGGTGATGATGATGATCATAGTGATGATAATAGTGATAATGATGACTGAATGGTGATGACAGTGATGGTTACATGTATGGTGGTGATGATGATGATCATAGTGATAATGATAATAGTGATAATGATGATTGAATGGTGATGATGACAGTGATGGTTACATGTATGGTGGTGATGATGATGGTCATGATAATTAACATATTTTTAGTTACCAATGAAAGTAAATCTGTAACACCATGAAAAAAGAGGAATATACTTAGGTAACTTTACTGATGTTTCAAGCTTTCGCCCTTCATTGCTTTTACTCCGATGAAGGGCAAAAGCTCAAAACGTCAGTAAAGTTAAGTACATTTCTCTTTTTTCATGGTGTTACAGATTTCCCTATATTGGTTATTGTATTCATTACACACTGACGCAGCCCATACTAGTTTACTTGCTAGTTTCCATTTATATTTTCAATTACCTTGCTCAAGCATCTCCTTTGTACTTGACTGACTGAGTTTCATAAATGTGTTTCCAAAACACACCCATGACTTTTCACCTGCTAAAATCATAGAAGGAACAAAACATCAGCAGTACTTGTGATCAATGTTTAGTGCTTAAATTGGTGTACTGTTTTATGAGTACGGAAGTATACAGTACACATAGAGTGATTGCAATAAACCTGTGAAATAGTTATTAGTCTAATAGAGGTTAGTAGACACTAATTCCATTGTTTTCTTTTGTTGGAATTTGACTATTGGTCATTGAGTATTAGATTTTGTTTCATGGGTTAATTGCAATCACTCTAAATTAAAGTCTGTATATCTATCTACATTTGAAGAGGGAGTAATTATATAGAACATTATTCTTTTGGTGATAGTAAATTAAATTTTAAATCAAATTCTAGTTCCAGTTGGTCAGAAAGTAAAGGGGGTGGTCCATGAAAAACAGAGGATGGGTCACTATTTGTTGAGCCTTGATTAATGGGTGGGTCATGAGAAAACAAGCCAATCAATAGGTTTGGGGCAGTTAAAAAATAATGCAAGAAAATATGAAAGCATAGAATTTCAGGGAGGGTTATTATTTCTTGGGTGGATCTGACATCTGGGGTGGATCATACAATTTTTGTAGTGATAGGTTGGATCGTATAATTTTTGTAGTGATGTGTTATTACACCCGCGGTGGATCTTGGATCCACATGGTGATAGCTTGAGAGAGAAGAAGAATAAAGTTGTTGTTTGGACAGTTTGAGGTGCTTTTAACCCAGAATATTACAATTTTGGGCTTAAAACAAGGGTTGGATCTTAACAAAAATTGAATATTTGTTACCTAGCTAGTACCCCGTTAACTTTCTGACCAGTCCCTAAGGAATGTATGACGTGTTACCTTGATGTGTCTTTTTAAGAGCCCTCAGTGCCTCTCGATTGCTATTTCTTTTTCGATCAAGTTCTACGATCTTCAGAAAAAAAAAGCTTACATGTCTAATTACTATAGTTTAAAAACTGGTGAGCTGAAAATACACCGATAGGCCACCCAAATCTTCTCACGCTTACCTGCTCTCTATCTGACAATATTTCTGCTGCCAGTTCCTCAATCTCTGCGAATTTCTCCACGCTATTCGCAGAGAACCTTCGAAGCAACGCTTCGTCCGCCATCTTGGATTCTGTACCGTGGGCTCAAAAACAATCAGCAGTTGCTGCCATGAATGTAGTGTCTAGGCTCTCTCGGTTCTATCATTCTTTGTTTTGAATCTTTGGTTTGAGTTTTTAGAGGGAATTTGAAAAAATGAATCTTAAAGAAACCTTAAAAGATGCTTTTGAAAAACTGTAGGTATCTTGCATTACTTATTTTCCTTCCTAGTATCCCAGAAATTCAAATTTTGACGATTTTAGAAGCAACTTTTTACTTTTGATTTTCAAACTTTATGGGCTCGTCAGTAAGTTATTTCTTAGTCAATGAATGATTTTTTGGATATATTTTTTGACACCAGGTACAAGCAATCAGTCAAGCACTTTGAGAAGAAATCCAAGGAGTTGTTTTTCAACAAAAGTAAGCTAGTATTAGCAAAGGAAAAAATATGTTCACCATGTAAAAGAAATGTTCCTAGATCAAGCCAAGGTGAGAATAATTAACCTTCCAAAGGACAAAGGTTTATAATATTAAGGAACTGTTACAAGAACTGATGGTGTATGGGGATATGAGGGAGTTTAAGATTAGATGGCTATGGTTGATCGCATTGTGCCAAAGATGGAGTAGACTGCTGGATCAAGTGCATCAGAATGGTGACACATGTATTCTCAGACATTTACTTTACAACTCATCCAGATCAACTGTAGCTGTCCATATATAGTAGCTGTCCTATCTTAAACTCTTTAATGATGAGGTTGACAGGACAATTCACTTTTTATCAGGGAATGGAGGGACAAGATTTATAAGGCAACAGAATTCTGAATTATTTTAAGAATGTGACCAACCTTCTGTACAATTGTCGTAAAACATTGTGAGCCCTCCAATTTATAAAGGAATATTTTTTATTTTTTCTGGGTTCCCTGGTTTTATCTCTATCTTGGCCCCTCTCACACTATTAAATAGACCCCTTGGCAGTAATTCCCCATGTGGTTCAATTATATTTTAATTTGGAGGACAAAGAACATAATTTTAAGGCTTGAACAAAATATGTGATGTTCCTTTGTGCCATCGCTTGCAATTGGGAAATTGTGTGTCCTCTACTTCTGTGATGTCATTCACAACAGTTGCACAGGTGGACAGAGTGCAATTTCCTGTTGCAAGCAATATCACAGTCAACATTGCATTGTATATCAGAGAATTTACTTACCTGAGAATCAAAGACTGAAAATTTTTCAGTGTTTTGTCCTCCAGATTGAACTCCTTTGGGAATCAATGCAAGGGGACGTCTATACGAAATGACAGTTTATCCAACATCATTTCCTCTGTGGAGAAGGTTTAGGTAGATTTCCTGAAAAGATTTACACAATGACATTCTTTTATGGTCACATGCAGATCAACCAGAGAATAATACATGGATAACTACTATTTATAAAAGAAAAAAGCCCCCAACAAGAAAACGGATGAAAACTTTAAAACAACAAAAAGAAAACCTGAGAGACTTCATTGATAGACTTTACTTGTGCCACCTTGTTGAAAAGAAAAACATAATGAAAAGTCAAAATAACATGAAGAGAACAAAAAAGATTCCAAGTCTTTTAACAAGAAATTTAAGGAATACCAAGGAAAGAAAAGGACTGTCGCAGAGCCAAGAAATAGGGAGAATTAAAAACAGATTTAGAACTTTGAGTGATAGCAAGATTACTGTCCGTCCCAAGCAGAAAGTTGCTTACCAAACACTTCAACAGAAACAAGAATCAGAAAATAGCACACAAGAAGATAGTAATATTAAATCTATTAATGATTCAGGTGTCTTTGTTGAGGAAGATACTAGTATATCAACTACAACAGATGATGAAGCTCTAAAGAGAAATACATTGAACAAAACATTAAGAAAAAGGAGTTTGACACAGGATGACAATCATGATAGTTCACACTTCAAGAGGTTAAAGCTTTTTGCACAAACAGAAGATCTGAAGAAGAATTATTATAAAAATTTGGCAGGTTCTAGAAGTAACAAGGCTTCAAAATTTGGACACTCTATGCAGGCAAGAGAGACAAAATCAGCTTTTGTGTATCGTAAATCTTTAGCGCGAGGAAAGCCTGATTTTCAGCCACTTTTTTCCAGTCACTGTGGAGGAACGTGGAAAGCTATTGTTGATGAAAACTAATAATATTACTAATTTATTCAAATAAATTAATTATAGAAAGTAGACTATAATACTGCACAAATATGGTACTTGTAATGTATTTCTTAAAAATTAGTGCTTGAGGTGCAAAATATGAGTTTTTGTATGACTGCAAAAAGTCATAAAATACAAAGGTGCATTGTGGTCACCACACAAGCCAACTAGTTATTGACGGATGGCCAACAAATCACTGTTTGACAGCTAACTGTCAGCCAACAGATGGCAGATGGCTGACAAATTACTGATGGATGGCTGACAGGTCAGTGGGGGCACTATTCTATATTACCCAAGACATGATGAACAGTGGTTGTTTGTACCAAAGCTAGACCACAATGCACCATGTTTTCTATCTCAGAAAATGTCTATGTAGCACCATAATGACAGTATCTACTGGTATCCAATCACAGCATGTGAAATCATTGCTCATCCAAGGTAAATACTTTGAAATCACACCACCGTGGTCTTGGTATGGTAAATTGTGAGTTTTTCATTTACTGGATCAAAGACTTGAAAGAGTGTTTCATTTCATATCCAAACACCTCAAAGTCTGCCTTTTGATATTGAATGAAACCCTTTTTCTTGTATAGGTGGTTTGCAATCGTTCCCTAGAGAATAAAATAACAAAAGACATGGATGCCATGTTGGTTGATATAACAAGAGAATTCATTAAAAATCTTTTGTAAAGTTCAACTAACATGGTCGGGATGATGACTGTTGTATTAATTATTTTTAACAATAATAATAACAAATGGTGCTTGGATAGGCCCTGGGAGTTAATGTTCATAGAAAATGACTGCATACTTTAATATTTATTTATAAGATAACAACAAAAATAAAAGAACCAATTTATTTGGCATCAAATCTCGATTTTTAGTAGAAAGTATGGGAAGGGTATAAGCCAGTTCAAAATTTAAGAATCATTTTCAGTGTGCATGTGATTTTAACCCGAATTTCTCACCTTTTTTTTAATCAAAAACAAAAGAAGGTTTAATCAAAAGAAGGTGAGAAATTTGGGATAAGATCACATTCGCACTGAAAACAATATTAAACTTTGAACAAGCTTATAGATCAAACACTTGGCAGTAGAGAAAGACAGTAAAGTCTGGTCCTGATACTTGGGTTACACCCTCCCCCACTTGAAGTGAAGCTTTGACTTTGTACATGATAAAATTGTACATGCTTGCTGGAGTGTACTGCACCTTTGAGTTCAATTTACAATAATTTAATGAGTTAAGCTTGTTTGATGTGATGACCCTAATGCTGTCTTTGATGCTACTTTTTTGATGGTTGCTCAAAGCCCACATTTTTCTTGTACTCCTGTTCAGTTCTTTCTTGAATTGCTCTCTTCATTTCTAGTATCCTCTCTCTGCTCAGACCTGAGATCAAATTGTCAGTATTAATGCCTAATGTCACCTTTAAGATGTCACTAAATTGCCTGTCACTATCTCAGCCTGGTCAATGGACAAACAGACAAATGGCAAATGGACAAACAATTAAACAAACACATTAACAAACAGGCAAATAGTGTAATAGTGAACAATCTGCACTGTGTGGTAAGTGGTCGGTAACTCCATTCGCAGACCACTTACCATTACATTATGAACCAATTACTGTTACTTTACTGTCCAGAAACAAACACTCTAAGGTGGGTATTTTATAGGAAAATTCATTGGATGATGAGGGAATTCCACATTGAATTTCACGTGTAAAACGATTTCGCACGAGTTGCTTGCAAGATCGTTTTTTTGAGTGAAATTCAATGTGGAATTCCCTCGTCATCCAATGAATTTTCCTTGAATCTCATAGTGTCTATAATAATAACATCATAAGATTCTATTAAAAATTTGTGGCTAATTGCGAGTTGTAAAATACCTACAACATGTTAATTATTTGCCTTAAAATTTACCTTATCCTTATCTTACCATTACCTTACCATCACCTAACTGTTACCTGTTACCATTATCTTACTGTTACTTTACCGTTATCTTACTGGCCATATTTTACTGACTGCTATACCATTACCTTACCAACCACTTACAAACACCTTACCAACCAATTACCGTTACTTTGCAGACCACTTTCCAACCACTTACCGTACAGTGCAGATTGTTCACTGTTACTCAGACAAACATACAAAAACAGACAAACATATAAACAAATAGATAAACTGACAGACAAACAGAGAAAAACAAACAAACACACTGACAAACAAACAGACAGACAACCAACAGACCATAGTTACATGTAGCTATGGACAGAAAACAAATAAACAATCTAAAGTAGTTTATTTACTATATCATTATAGTGCAACCTGATTGAAAACAAGAAGATATGTGATATCAGTACCCTTTAACATCAGAAACAAAAAAGTACATATGATTGTAGCACAAATAAATCAATCTTAACTATGTTCATGATGATAGACTGGGGGTAACAAGACAGCCATTTACATCTTAAGATTGTTAAACTTTAGGCCCGTTCTAACAATATCTCTAGTTAGACCTCAGACCCCAAGTATTAATCTGGCCTGGTTTTGAACCTACATGTATGGTCTCCCTCACAACAGACCAACACTCAAGGAACTGGAATCAAGTAAATGACAGTACCAATATATAGAAGAACTGAGGAGGGAAGTGAGGTCAAAATGAAGTACTGAAGTTCACCCCATCTTACCATATCTCTTTTCTTCTCCCTTAAACTTCATAGCATGTTTTGACTCATCTTCAGCAAAAGAAACTGGATTTTTCTGTGCTTTTTTCATTTCTTTTAATCTTCTTTTTGCATTGTGCTTTACTTCCCATTGTTCAAGATTATAGTACCTTGATGACAAAAGAGAAATTTACAGTGAAAACAATATGTGCTGTGAATTACCAACTTTTCCCCCTTGTGCTGACAATGCAGTTTCAAATTTTTTGTCACTTTGTCAACATGAAGGAAAATTGCAGCCACTATCATGTCTTGCAACAACAGTAACAATGTCTCATGTTTGAGATTTTCTCTTCAACATCGTGAACATTTATTTGTATCTATGGATGATACAGCATGCATTGATAGGCATGATAGATGTTTCAAGAATTTTTTGGGTGCAACAAATGACATTAACTAATTACTTTGCCACCATAAGAACAATTTCTAGCAAGTTCCAACTTAAATAATGTGCATGAGGTTTTATAGAATGATTCATTTATCAAGAAAAAACAAAACATTTTAAAACATTTTAACTCACTTTTTATGAGGCAATGTAGCAGTATTGTAATCTTCCATAAATGTTTCAAACATCTTTTTTGTGTCTAGTCTCTGCAAAGTCTCAGGATTGATTTTTTTGATTTCTTGAAGCCAACAGTAGAACTCAGGCTGTTTGGTGAACTGGTCTGCTTCACACAGTATGCCGTATTTTCCATATTTATTTTGATTGACGGCATGTTTGGTTTTCTTTTTCTTTTTCATCTTCTTTGATTTCTTTTTTGTTTTTGTTTTTGTTTTCTGTCATGAGAAACACAGAATTTCAGAAATGTAGGATGATTTGCCATTACCTTTTATTTTTTATCTACAGCTTTGCCATGGTGAAAGGGAGGAACATAAAAACAGCAATAGACCATTTCACAGTTTTCGTTGCTCAACTTCAGCCTTGTTAACATGTAATTATTCTTTAGAATTTGACTTCAGCCTGCAATAATGTAAGGAATTTGAACCTCAACAAACAATTGAAATAATAAAAAATTCCACAGGCAGTACTCAATTTCTAAAGAATATATTTCATGGCAGCAAGGCTGGATTTGAGTGATGAGATTTTGTAGCCAACACACGTCAACCAACAGGGGGCCCGACAAATGCCCAACAGTTAGTCGACTGTTGCCAACTGTTGGCTGACAGTCAGCTGTTTGTTGGCAGTGTTTGAAGGCTGTCTGTTGGCCTATAATTTTGTCAGTCAGCTGATGATTTGAATGATTTTTGGTTCACCTTGTGTTTACTAGATTTCTTTGCTTTTTTTCTTTTATGTTCTGAATCAGTGCTGGAGCTACTACTGCTTCTACTGCTACTTGATCTGGACGATGAAGATGATCGAGATCTGCTACAGGAGCTTGACTGTCTTCTCTTTGATGTTTTTTTTACTCTCTTCTTTTGTTTTGACTTTCTTTCCCTAGAACTTGAACTAAACATTTTTTTTGGATAACAGAAGAATTATTAGACAAGTATTAGGACATGTTTTACATTAAACTCAATACACATTTGCATGAAGACAATTATGTCATAGGGACCCTTTTGTCACAGGACTTGAGCAGCAATTTCAGCAGTTAATTTATCAAAACAAAAATCAGGTGTGTTTGCACTAAATATAAAGCATGTTTGAATTGGTGCCATAAAATTGAAGCTCAAGTGGCACAACAAAATCGCCAGTGCAACAGGCCTTTACCAGTGTACAATGTAGTGCTAATAAGTTACAATTAATCTTATGTATAAATTTTTTACTCAAAGCATAGCTTGACTCCCTGTGGCATTATGCTTAACATGTACTTCCTCTATATATATTTTTATCAACGACTGAGCTTCTTGAACAGCCTTCCCCCAACTGGTCCCTGATAGAGAGCAAACTATGTCCCTAACCTTGAGGAACTACTTGACCTGGTTCTCCTCCTTCTTCTTGACTTGCGTTCATGTTCAGAGTCACCACCAGATGATCCACTGGATGATCTGCTTCTTGATTTCTTTGAAGATTTTCTACTTGAATTCTGCACCAAAAGAATTGCCAGTAAACCATTTTATCAAGCTAAGAATTCATTAGACAATGTAAATCACTACTAAAGAATAATCTTAATTTGAATAAACTTTAGATTTTCTAAACATAAAATAACCTAGCATGAGAAATTCTGGTCAAATATGATATTCTTATAACTAGATATTTTATATAATTACACTATATAAATAGTGTGTGCATGTCTCTGTAGTGTGATATACTGTAAACACACTGGGAAAGTGTTTCAATTGCTTTTAGAGTGCTCTACACCTCCCAGAGTGTTTATGTCAAAATAAATCATAGACAAGCAATTGTTTCATATTGCTAATATTTTTTGCTTTTTTTTTTAGTGCAAGCACATCACTATTGTCTGATATAAACACAGTAGTCAGCCAATCAACATGTAATCTCAAATATTTCATAAAGTATGAGAGGGCACATTATATTGGGTCTAAAGATCTGAGCCTTTGGCTTATACACTGATATAATGTAGTGTTCAACCTTCAATTTTTTCATCACTAGCCCATTGTGTTGGTCGAGCTGCGTAGTTACTAGCTGGGTGATAATCCTTTGGATGGAGCTGTCTTTTTATAGAATGAAAAATCTTTGCCTACCTTAACTTTAAAGCAGCACTTATGGCTACCTTTAACCTCACATTTTATCACAACATCACAAACTTTAACTGGTGGTCTGTCAGACACATTGTCTGGAGTTAGCATAATATCATCATAGAGTCTCAGAAAATATGTGTATAAAAATGTACAGAAACTGTGATGCTGTAATCACAGGCTCACATCAATTAATATTATAAGCTATGGATTGCTTTGGCACTACATCTCGCAATACTAGTTTTGTAAATCAAATTTATAACGCAAAAACGAATTATATTAATGATGCATGCAAAAAATATATTATTAATTACCAATTTCCAATTGAATATCTATTGTTTATCAAATATTTATTTCATTTATTAATTAAACAATTCATTTAGATAGATTAATATCAATTAACATTAATAAATATTGATAATTTAGTCTCTAAATTTATGAAATTCCTAACAATTTTCTACCAAAACAATGTGAAAAAAATGCCTTTCCGAAGAGATTTACGAATTAAAACTTGCTAAATTGATACCTTGTTTCTAGAAGATGATTTTGAAGACCCTCTAGATTTTCTTTCCGAGTCGCTGTCACTTGAAAATGAACGTGAATTCTTTCTTCTTGTTTTTCTGTCTTCTCGGTCCGCCATTTTGAAAAGCAGCTACCACAGGAAACCCAAATGATTTCAAAACATTTCTGTGAGTGGGACTCCTGTGGTTTAGAGAAAGTTTCAAAATGGCGGCTTTTTTACCACGTGTGGGAAGAAGAACTCAAGTTTGGAGGGTTTTACTCTCTTCCTTACCGGTAAAAACCGTTCTTAGCTGACCCCCAACAACAAAATAATTATTCTATAGCATTTTTAGTTCGAATTTTTTGCGAGTTTTGTCTATTTTTTGCAGAAAAGTTCTGTCAAAATACCAACTTCGAGAAGACTGCATACTTTACAAGGTTTACAGAGAAATTGTTCACAGGGCTTTTTACTTCCAGGACGAACGGAGAGGAATATTCTTACTCTAGGAGTGAGACACTATTCTCAAGAAACTAGTAATTCTAGTACAGGTGTAGTACATAACTTTGCACATGTGTATTCCACGTAAAATAAATTTTAAGTTTAAATATTTTATTGTTGGCACAAGCTGTTTGGTTTCTGTACCTCTTCCCTAGAAGGGGTTAATATAAGACGCCCCCACAACCATCCCCTGGAAATTCCAATCCCCCTCCATGGGGGAGGTATGGATATTTTCTGGTACTACACAATATACCCTCCTCAGACCCTCCCCACCCCTTGGAAATTCCAATCCCCCTCCATGGGGGAGGTATGGATATTTTATGATACTACACAATATACCCTTCTCAACTATTAAGTTGTCATTAAATCTTCAGGTGAGCTATTACCAGAGAACTCGACAATATCAAATCCCTTCATCCCAGAACAACAATCTTTAGATGGTATCACATCAGGAAGTGAGCTTCTTAAAGATGCAGCTGATGCTGTCAACTCATTAGGAGAGCCAACGTTATCAAGTTTAGGTCTTGGAGGAACATCTCCCATTGGTCTTGTTCAACACACCTTAGAACTCATCCACACTTATTTTGATCTTCCATGGGTGTGGTCTATCGTTGCTGTCACACTTGGATTTAGGTTACTAATGTTCCCTTTGATTGTAAAGTCACAAGCAAATGCTGCAAGACTTAATAACATTAAGCCTCAATTAGAGGAAGTTCAAAGTCAATTAAGGGAATTAATGAATACTAACGATGCTGTGGGAAAGGCAACTGCGACGTTCAAGTTGAAGCAGTTGTATAAGGATAATAATTGTCACCCAATTAAGGTATGAATGCTGTAACTATTTACGAGCCCAAATTTGTTATTGTAAACAATTAGGGGCCTGGAGCCATACAAGTCAGTAGGCAAGTGGACTATTTAACTTGTTGCCCATGAAGGCAAGAGGTCTAATAGCTCACTTTCATTATACCTGGCTGCACGCTAATGAATTCTAGCATGAAAACAAGGCTTGGATTCTAGACAGATTGTGGTTGTTTTTGAATTATTAGAACAATGGAAAACAGAGCAATAGTTACCAACCATTTGGTTTTTGGTTTTAAAACTTTGTGTCCATAGTTTATGCAGATGCACATTGGACAGCTGGAATCCAAGCCTTGTTTTCATGCTAAAATTTGTTATAATGAAAATGAGCTATTGTTTTAGTATAAACAAACTACCGGTAGTTGGACAGTGATAGAAAATAAACAGAACAGTGAAAATTTTGAATTTCAGCAAAATATGAAGCAAAAGCCATTCTATTGATTTGTTTTTGTCTACTAGTGGGCTATCACTAATAAACCTTCTTTAGCATAGCCAATCCAAATATTATTACAAGACAAGATTGCATCATAGGCCTTGCACCATAGGCCAAGTGTGTTGTGGTCTATCTTGGGTACATGTACAAATAGATGTTGTTTATTCATGGTATGCATTATGTAATATTCTTTGCACCCAAACTACACCACATCGCATGGGTTGTCCACGACCTGCTGAAGGACAACATGGATTGGCTAAGAGAAGAATACAAAAGACATCAAAACAACAGAAAAAAGCAAATAATAGCAAGCAAAAACAAAAAAGACAAACTTATTCCTTATTTTTTGTCCATTTATTATGTTCTCTCAGCCAATCCTTGTTCTGCATGCTGCATGTCATAACTCAGCTATAATTCCTCTTCAAACTAATTTTTCTTACTTTGCTGTGTTTCAGAGTGTTATAGCACCCTTGATACAACTACCTCTCTTTATTTCCTTCTTCATTGGTTTACGGCGGATGGCTAATTTACCTGTAGAATCCCTACAGACTGGAGGGTTGTGGTGGTTTACAGACCTCACTACTTATGATCCATACTTTGTTCTTCCTATACTATGTAGTTTCTCAATGTTGGCTTCAATAGAGGTAACATGTCTTAGTGGGTTTTAAATTATTATGGCATGAGATGGGGCTTGTAAAATTATGAAAAATGGGTTACAAACTTATACCCACCATGGGAGGAGTTTGATCATATCTTAAAAACAAGCCAAGTAATTGCGCTTTCCATGGATGACGCCAAAATGTTTGGTCACTTTGCACTGTGGGATTAAAATGTGGACAAACAAACAAGTCTTTCGAGATTTTTTAAAGATTCGTGAAGTTCAAATGATGTCAATGCTTGAATTTCTCTTGTCCTAATCTTTGCCCATTCGCTCTTCCATAGAATCATGCAATTGTGAATCTTTCCAGGCTTCAGAGAGGGAATAAACATACCTTCAGCCATTTTCTCTGAATATTGTGGATCTGAAATACATTCTCCCCAACAACAGTCTTTGCTTGTTACTTCCCCATATCCTTATAAAAGAGGTACTCTAAATTAGATTGTATCTGCTTCTCCGCATATCCTAGGCTTCTGTTTACGAAATTTGTCCACATTTCAATCCCATAAGGCTGTGTGATAGATCTATTTTTAGTATTTAGTAACCGTGGAAAATGCTATTGGAAACCATTTTGTTCACCTACAATCCCTCACACACCTACACTTAGAGACTCTCTTTGTATACTGCTTTCTTACAATCCATAAAGCATTTCGTCTTGGCACATTTCACTTTCAATTTGAGAGGCACTTTGCATGAACACAATAGTTTTCATGTTCAGTAAAGGATAACAAGCTGCCACTCAAAGTTGAGGATAAGAAACCAGTGAATAGAGCATTCATATCATTCCCTTGGGTATTATTTCTTTGTTAATCAGTTTTGCAGTATTAATATGAAGTCATGCAAATCACCTCAAATAAAGAAGTTTTTACTCATGGGCTAAAAAAGGAAACATGCCCAAACTAGATAGGTCTATACACGACTTTCAAAAATGGCGGTGAATTCTCGTACCCAGACCCTCCTTGTCAGGACGAGACATGAAAATGAGGTCTCAAAGGCCTCATCATAGCTCATCAGTCTTGTTAAGTTCTGAAACATTTCTTCCATTTAAAGATGCTCTGGGTATAACATTTTCTTTCAGTAAAGTAGTAGAGTTCAACACGTTTGACGCCGTCAAATGAAGCCTTGGCCTTCGAGACCTCGTTTCCATGTTTCGACCCAGATCCCCCGATCGGTGGCCGTGACGTGCCGCCATTTTTTAAAGTCGTGTATTCTTTTTGTCTTTTTGCTTCAAGCTTGGTGGAGAAGCAGGAGTGAGTAATCCACAGATGAAAAGCATGAAAGCATTCTTCAGAGTAATGTGTATAATCATGATACCTTTAACAGCTCAGTTCCCCACGGTAAGCATAGAGTAATTAAGTTCAGTGTTATTCAATGATGATTATCACCTTCATCACCATTATCATAACTGCTGCTGCCACCACCACCACCACCACTATAATCATCATCATCATCATCATCACCACTACCACCACCATCACTATAATAATAATCACCACCATCATCATCATCATCATCACCACCACCACCACCACTACCATCATCACTACCACCAACCACCACCACCGCCACCACCATCATCATCATCATCATCACCACCACCACCACCACCACTACCATCACCACCACCACCAACCACCACCACCACCATCATCATCATCATCATCATCATCATTATCATCACCACCACCACCACCGCCACCACCACCACCACCACCACCGCCACCACCACCACCACCACCACCGCCACCACCACC